>QRDG01000537.1:888457-917891 GCA_012064385.1 Puccinellia tenuiflora | reverse complement strand
GCAAGCACTGTTGAAGCTTCTTTCACCAAAGTATTCAACTTCTGGAGATGTCTAATTTCAAAACCCAAAAAATACAAAAAATCAGACGGTATAAGATACTTATATACAGAATTATGTCATGCGAATAATTACTATTAGCGACATCATAGGCAACAATAGAGGCTCCAGTTGGAACTAGCTTGCAAAAGTAAAACAGTTTGAACTAGCTAGCAACTGTGCATAGCCAAAAAACGAAAAACCAGTTCGAAGCTTGCTTGCGCAAAACCCAGTTGCAACTTGGTTGCACCTGACCTGTTTCAACTATCTGCAAAACTGTGCAAGTAGCTAGTTTCAACCAGCTTGCAACCTGGTGCTAGCACAACCCTAGTTGCGACTCGCTTGCAACTGGACGGTTTCAACTAGCTTGCAACTAGTCAGTTCCATCAAGTTTGCAACTGGTGATTGCGCAAAAAAACCCAGTTCCAACCAGCTTGCAACTGGTGCTAGCACAACCCTAGTTCTGACTTGCTTGCAATTGTGCTTTTCAAAAAAAGACAAGTTTTAACCAGCTTGGGACTCGTGCTTGCACACCCCCCCTCCAACCACCACAGTTGCGGCTTGCTTGCAACTGACCAGTTCCAAAACTACCTTGCAACTTGTTGGTCTGCAAAAAGAAGCACCAGTTGCGACTTGCTTGCAGCTGGCCAGTTTCAACTAGCTTGCAACTTGCCAGTTTTAACAAGCTTGCAACTGGTGATTGTGCAAAAAAAAACCAGTTCCAACCGGCTTGCCACTGGTTTATGCGCAAAAAAGTAGCACCAGATGTGAATTGCTTGCAACTGGCCAGTTTCAACTATCTTGCAACTGGTGATTGCACAAAAAACCAGTTTCAACTAGCTTGCAACTAGTTCTTGCGCAATAAACCCAGTTGCGACTTGCTTGCCACTGGGCAGTTCCAACTAGCTTGCAACTAGCCAGTTTCAACTAGTTTGCAACAAAAACTAGCCAAAAAAAATAAAAAATGCAAGCTTTCCCCAGAAAACTGTTTATTGTTCGAACCAGTTACAGGCTGCTTGAAAACAAAAAAAAATGGTACATCAAATGCATCTAGATTGCAAAAAATGGTATATCAGAAGGTTGTTTATAATGACAATAATTAAAAATTGATATAAAAAATAGGATTTGAACTCACTTGTTGTTTTAGGAGCTTTTGGTTGCTTGATTTTCTCAAGTCATAGTTTTCCTTCTCAGCACTGCTACTCGCATCATCAAACAACCTTCTTCCTCTTATGCAACTGTTTGTATTTTTCTCACGAGGTGGTGTTAGCTGAGAAGGCTGGGAAGATGACTGCAAGTACAGAAAACTTATAAGAAATTTTTAAGATTGCAAGCTAGCTTACAACTAGCTTCTGGCTTTTGTATCTATACAAAAAAATGTGTCCATATTTGCCAACTGGCAAAACATAGAAGGCTAGGCGCCCCCATCACCAAATGCAAAACAAAATGCAAAAAAATTAGCAGTTGCAAACTAGGTAGCAAACCAGATGGCGAACTCAGATCTAGTTCGATGATATCATTTGTTTTATTAACATGTGGTGAACGGAACCGTATGACGTTTGTCGCTAAGCACATTGAATGGTGCTGAATTCAAAGTCAGAGTCCGCATTCGACTGACAAAAAATAAAATATGTTATGACAAAATTGTTCAAACAAAAACATAAACCAAATAAAGATTAAGAAAGTAAACTGGTATGTTGGAGTAGTTTGTTTTGGCGGAGAGTATGCAAAACTAGCATTTCTCTCACGTGGTGGAGAGTAATAACCATCAACAAAACCATCATTCATCTATGCGGGACAGTTTGTTTTCAGAAAAAAATAACTGAATAAGTACTAGTAAGTGTTGTAGGTAATAAAACAAAAAACAATACTTGTCGAAATTAGAAAAATTGGGTTTTAATTCAAATTTTCATGTCAGAAACAAAATGGAGACAAAAAGGTAGAAACCTGAGGTTCTTCACTCAAATTGTTTACTTTGAATTGTTCTTCCAGTCGTTCTTTGTTATTGTTCTCTTTCTGAAAAAAAGGATAAAAGTAAGAAGATAATAATCAGGATTAAAAAATGATGGCTAAATTATTTTGCCTCAGTAAAACAAGGTCACTATAACAGAACTACTTATACATGAAAAAGAAATGCATACCTCACTTGTAGTGTCAGGCAATGGTCTCCACAGTTCTGGTTCTTCAATCAATTTTCCATTGTCATCCTTGTTCTCGAAAAATCTCATGGATGGATATGATGGATCATTGAAGTGGTATTTCTTAGCAGCTTCCTTAAGAAATTCTTCCCTGGTAATAGCAGCCGCATACTTGTTGTCTTCATCAATGTACTCTTGCTCTGATGATTCATGAAAATGACAGATAAAAAACAAGTTTTAGTGTTGTAGTTATGGACTATTAAAACTGCATTCAATAAAATTAAAAAAAATCAGAGCTAAAAATGAACCAATACCTAAACACGACATTTTATTTATGAAGCAAGGTTCTTCTTTTGGCTCTTCAGCGGGTATCTTGCTAACTTCCATCTCTGATGGCAAAGGTTTCACCTGCTTGTTACTGATACTTGAACTGCTGCCACCATCATCTACTGAAGTTGTGTGGTTCAGGCTAAATTTTCTCTCACGCTTGAATGTAGTTTCAAGTGATTTTCTTTGTTCAGTAAAATCGTCCCGTTGGGGGTGACTAGTTAAAGCACAAGTACAAAAAAAGAAAGAAAAACAAAATAAACCAACTAAAACTCACTTTTGTCTCGTTAATTTGTTTGTCCTGACACAAATCATCTCCTTTTGATATGAAACTAGAGTTGAACTCAACGTTAGTTTGAGGAATCTGGTCCTTGCTGCTGTTAGCATTCAACCTCTTTGCCTTTCGTTCATTAACTGTTGAAAAAGATAACATGCAAAAATTTGATGACATCACAACTTTATGATCATTCAAAAATCAATTTATAAAAAAGCAGAAAAAGGATTTCTGATTACATACCTTCATCATCTTGTTCTTTGCTATCTGGGCTTACAACCAGAATTGTTTCTGATGTTGTCTTACTCACTCCTTGCAATGTTATAATCTTTAGGAACTCGATGAAAAGGACTTGTGCCCTCCAATAAGTTTCCGAGTCAGTATCAACCATGTGGCTCTAGAATGCATCAAATAAATCGTCCTTGACCTAGAAATAAAAAAAATCACCGCATTCAGTTAGACAGACACAGCAAGAAAGTTATGAAAAACAAGTTGAGACACATCTTTAACCTGGCATTTTTCCAAACAAAACAAAATTGTAAGCCCCGCTTAGTGAAACATTCATTTCGCCGGAGGACCCACATTTTGAACATCACAACACGAACATTTAAGACACAAAAGAATAAACAAGTGATAGTTCAAATATAATTTATTACATCATAAGGGGAAAACATATCCCGAATACAATGGAAGCAAATATGTTTGAGTACAGACTACAACAAAGGTCTAATGACCGTAAAGAAAAAGGGACCCGCCCACGCGGTCTCAGGCTGCCACCTAGGATCTCTATCTACTCATCGTAGTCGGTGTCAAACTCCATGAAGTATCCTCCAGCTGGGTCGTTGTAGTCTTCTGTCGCTCCTGCATCGGTGAAAACGGGCACCGGGACCCCGATGGTATGAGTACGGGAGGTACTCAGCAAGTCTTACGCACAAGGTTAAATTAAAACTGTGCACATGCATTGGGGAAGGAAGAAGGGGCTTTATGGTGGACTTGCAGCATCACCTAACATCTACAGAGGACACGCTATAACTTCCGTCTATTTAGAATAAGGTAAGAGAGCGCATCTCGATCTAATCTATGCTAATCACCAAACAAAACCTGCCCGAGTACGACTCCATCGTATCATATACCCACGAGGAAAAAGTACGGGGCACTCACACGTTGATCATGTTTTAATCAGATTATTATTCGAGTAAATCTATTTACTAAGCAAATTAGCTATTTAGTAATACGGTGATGTCTATGATCTTTGTAGCCAGCACATTACCCAAGTCGTCCATAACTGCGGACACGGCTTTTCGAACAGATTTAACCCTACAGGGGTGCACCATAGTAACCATACACGTTCGATCAACCCACAAGCCACAAAGGCAAAGGATCTCACAACATGACTCTTCCCTTCACTACGGCATTGAATAGGGAGCCACCCATCTGAGTCTGATCCACGTCGGGAGTCCGGCCAAAGCTCCGTTGCGGGCCCAAAGGTTGCGAGGTCGGCTTCGGCAGGAACACTCATATGATTGCCCTCCTTCCACACTCGATAAACGAACGTACCGCAAACCTATATGCGCCCCCCATAGTTGTAACCTCTCATCTTCAGTAACATGCTTATGTGTATGTCCAAATAAACACCCGAACTAGTTGTGGCTGCCTAAACAATGTAGCAGTTCCGGTACTAAGTTGCGGGGGGTTCCATAAGTCTTCCCACATGTGGGTAGTGCGCTCAGTCTTGGGTAAGCGGAAAAGAACTCGGGTCCTAGGCGACACTAGCGGAACAAAACACCATAGCTGGCCTCCCGCCGGTGCCTTATCTTTATTATAATAACAATTGTACCCACATAGCATGTCTTCAATTAATTAAGCTATACCAACTAAACATCAGCAGAGTATGAGATATACAACAATCAACTCTTAAGCATGCTAGTTGGTAACTGCAGGTATCTCAAGCAAAAGGATATAGGCAGGCATATGAGGATATCTGGACTACTAACAGGCTATGTAGTTCTAATAGGAAACATAGACACAACTGAACGAATCCTAAAGCATGCAAGATAATGCATAGGCGTCACATGAGAAAGTGGGGCAGGGGCTTCTTGCCTTGTTGCTCAGTAGCCTGGTACTGGGCTAGATCCTCAGAGGGGTCGTCGACAGTCGCAAGGTCGTCGTCTACGAGTAAAACCCCAAACATAACAAAAGGCAAAATCAATACAAATGCTTCAATCAATATTATGACATGAGCATTTTAATTATGCAGCAATTTAAAGCCCTAAACATTTAGTGAACAAAGTCATAGTGGCCCTTTGCAATTATATAAACAATTAGGGCAACTATTGCATGTTTTAAGTTCAATTAATTGATTATCTAATTATTCCGAAAGTTTAATTGGTTCTTAAATGCATGAAAAATAAGAAACAGATAGGTTTCATTTTTTTCTACGTTTTGATATAAAATTCATAATTTTTGGAATTGTAAAACAAAAGTTATGAATTTTACAAGATTGATTGATTAGCAAAAGTTTTAATTATTTTACCCATTTAAATTAGTTCCAAAAATCAAACAAAATTTAAGTTTCTGATTCGAAAACATAGTTTAGTTGCAACATTTGAAATTATTTTGGCCATGAATTAAATGTTTTGAAAACAGGACAGAAACTTGCAAAAGGACCTAGTTGTAAAGGTTTTTCGAAATTTGGGGTAAACTGCAAAAGATTCAGATCTGTATCTGGGTAAACATTTTAACCCGGGATCTGCAGGGAGAGGAACAGGGGTGCTAAAGACTGGATTGTGCTCGTGCTGGTGTCATGGTTCAGATCGCGATCAACTAGAAGAGAAGGCTCGCTGTTAACTGAACTTTGACAGACAAAGTTCAGACTTTGGTGGCAGAGGCTATGACGACGACGTGATTGCGGTGGCCGGCGGTGACCAAGGAACGGCGGCGCTGCTTCTACATGCGGGGGGAGAGTGGGACGTGCTGGAAAGAACGTTCTAGTGCGGGGTGCAGAGGAGCTCGGGGTCGAGCACGAGCTCGAGCCTGTGGACGTGCACGTGCTTGACATGGAGGCTACGGCTACCGGCGCTCGATGGAGACCCACAAAGCAAGGGGAGGAAGAGAGGGATTGCCCAGTGACGGTGGTGCTCACCGAGGTCGGAGGAGAGCAGATCATCCGAGGAAGTCGACAGCCTCGTGCGGTTGCGGTGGTAGACGACGGCCATAGGGGACGTAGGGGAAGTAGAGGAAGGAGTCGTGCTCGTCTCGCTCCGGATCCGCGCGTGTCATGGATGTCGTCATATCAGGCGTGCTCTGCTACCCCGGCGTGACCTCCATGGTGGCTCCCGATGACGATCTACTCCGGCTGATGCTTTGTGTGGCTCGGGACAGAGGAGAAGAAAGGGAGAGGAAGGAGATGGTGGCGGGAGGGGAGAAGAGGAAGGTAGGAGGCTGCTAGGGTTTGAGGAGAGGCTCTGGCTACGGCTGGATTTATAGGCGGGGAAAGGTGGGAGCAGGTGGCATGGAAGGTGAGGGTGACGGCGCGCTTGCTCGGGAGGACGACAGCGACGTCGACCGCGTCCTCAAGAAAAAGGAGACGGCATCGAACCGGTAAGGGCCAGGTGGGCCGGCTTCGGGAAGAAAATGGGCCGGGGAGAGAGAAGGAGAGAGAGGGTTGCGGCACGTTTCTGGTTTTTTTTTCCTTTGTTTCTTTTCTTTTTTTCCACAGAGTTTTCAGAAAAAGGGAGAGTAAGAAAAATAAAATAAAGAAGATCAAAGAATATTTTTACCAGGTTAGGAATTATTTGCCACATGAATATTTGGTTGTGAAAACAAAAGTTGGGTTGGTTTTATTTTTGATAAAATTAATTTGGTTCCAAAATTAATTAGAAGCATATGTGATGATTCAAACTAATTAACTCATTTTTGAATTTTTGTAAAACCACAAATGCAACAAAAGATTATGATGATGCCATGATTATGCATGAAATAAAATTAACAAGCAATTAAAAGAAAGGGGATTACTTTTGGGATGTTACAAAAATAGTATAAATTGAGACATAACTATTGTGTAAAAACTTTCTGTACTGCATACACACATAAAAGTAGTAAAAACTAGACAAAGAATTACAGTGTGAAAACAATAATTTCCATCCTTCCCCTTGTCCATCTCACTGAAATGTTTAATTAGATCACCTTTCCAAACTCAAATTCTTTGTAGTGTTGAAGGCATCTTTATTGGGCCTAGATCAATGAAGTCAAGATAGCGTACCTGTGAGCACAAAAAAAACAATGAGTGCACATGTATACTAACATCAAACCAACAACTGCTACAAAACAAAAAATAATCTAAATAAAATAAAATATGATGTTTGACATACCTCCATCTGGTAGATGAAGCCTCCCAGTGTTATTGTTAGTTTGTTCTGCTTTGCCCGTTCTTTGAGATACTTCTTGATGTAGCACATCATCCAGTCATGCGCAAACTGACACTAGTTACGGTTCTTTATATTATCAACTTCAACAAGAGCACCCATGTAGTTCGTGCTAGGCTTTGGACTTTAATTAGGACATATAAAAGAACACAACACAACAACACCATAACACATGCATAACTCATCATCACCCAAGTCCTTGTTGTTTATGATCTTTTCTCCAAAGTACTTGATTGTTGGAACCTTAGACAAACCAAAAAAAACTGAAGAAAATCTGCCTTCCCAGACACCTCATCTGTTTCAACTGGCAGCTGCCCTGCGGGGATGCCCAATAAATCTTCAAAAGACTTTGGGTTTATTGGAACTGATTCGTCATCAAACTTGATTGTTTCTGCATCTGGTATTATCTATCGGCAATCCACTGTGCAAACAGCCTAGGGATATAAAAATTATCAATTTGCAATGTCTCTTCGAAGCCCATCTTCCTTACAAGTGATATCCTATGTTCTGAACATGTTATGCTTTTGATAACTTTGAAAGATATGGCAGAGTACATCTCCTATAAGCCTCAACAATAGTAGCATTTGTTCTCTGATACATGCAATGAATAACAAAACAAAACAATCAAAAAGGACTAACACGAAAAATCCCAAACAAAAAACCAGTTGCGACTTGCTTGCAACTGGCCAGTTCCAATTACCTTTGCAAACTGGTCCTTGCGTAAAAAAACCAGTTACAACTTGCTTGCAACTGGCCAGTTCCAAGTATCTTTGCATCTGGTGCTTGCACAAAAAAACCAGTTGCGGCTTGCTTGCAACTGGTGCAACTGGCCAGTTCCAAACTACATTCAAACTAGTTTGCAACTGGTGCTTGCAGCAATTTTTTTCTTTCAAAACTAGGTTGCAACTGGCCAGTTCCAACTAGCTTGCAACTAGTGCTTGCAGCAAAAAACCAGTTGCGAAAACTATCTTGCAACTGGCCAGTTCCAACTAGCTTGCAACTAGTGCTTGCGCAAAAAACTAGTTGCGAAAACTAGCTTGCAACTGGCCAGTTCCAACTAGCTTGCAACTAGTGCTTGCGCAAAAAACCAGTTGCGACTTGCTTGCAACTGTCCAGTTCCAACTAACTTGCAAACTGGCCACAAGCAAAAAGCTTGCAACTAAACTGGTATTTGCAAAACTTGTTGTTGCTCGAAAACCCCAGACGCGACTTGCTTGAAACTGTCCTCTACGGGCGGTTCAAACATCAGTTTCCTCCATAGCATTTACAGTAAACACACCAATGAATAGGGAAGCAAAACCTACTATGTCAAGCAGAAAAACTGGGACACACTTTGGGTGCAGTAAGATTCCATCTAATGATGTGTGTGCACACACAGAACATCTAGTATTAATTTGCTAGTGTTGGGAATACTTATTGTGCATGAACCCTAGAACTAAATCTCTGTTCGACCCAAAATATCACACCTATTCATTGGTGTGCGTAGCGGTATAACACAGCTTCAAAAAATCAAACAAACCTAGTCAATCAAACCCCTAGTACCAAAACCACACATATGCTACACGCTGGGGGTCTGCACGGAAGAGAAGCACACGGGAGGGATGTGCATGAACCCTAGAACTAATCTCACAGCTATTCAATGGTGTGCGTAGCGGTATAGCACAGCTTCAAAAATAGCAATAAAAAATCAAACAAAACCTAGGTAATCAAATCAAAGTACCAAATGACATGTCTGCTACGTGCTGGGGGTCTCCACGAGAGAGAAGCACATGGGAGGGGAGGGATTTGAAGACTATTCTCGAGCTTCGCACGAGCTCCGGTGACAAGCTTGGGGGAGATCCCTCGATGCCGGCTCCCCTCTCCCGATGCGGCTCGCAGAAGGCCTTGAAATCCCACGACAAAATTGGGATGCAGCCGCTAGCGGCGGGAGACCTTGAGCTATTCCTTCACACTGACGCCGGAAGATAGCTTCACGGAGGGTCACCGTCATGACGTCCCGCGAGGTTTCGCCTTCGCCTGGCGAGTCCACTCTGCCACCCCCCCAACCCCACCCCCACCCTCCCGTGTCGTTGTGGTCCAGCGAAATGGGGAACACGTGTGCGGTGGGGGATGACTCTGGAAAAGGAAAATTCAAAAACGTCATACGTCATCGCAAAAAAATGTTACAAACACACACGCTGAATTGCACACAAACACTAACCTATCTGACTGTTAGGTGGGTCCACAAATAATAGATGCTCCATTGTTTTCTGCTATACACACACAGAGAAACTTTACTTGTATACACAAAAAATACTGGTTTTATTTTCAAGTGAGTTCAGAACAAAAATACCTTGATGTCTGCACACATTCGAAAAACAATTACTGAGATTTATTCAAAAAGAAACTTAATGTCCATAATGATATATCACTCAAAATTCAGAAAAAATAACTAATGAAAGGCTCAATACGAATTAATAAGTTTTACAAAACCATACAATAATGAGGGAACCACAAAAATAGTGTCTCAAATAGTTCATACAGACTTTATTTTGAATCTGGTGGACTGGAAATAGAAATTAAAATGGCTAGAAAACATGACAAGACACAAAAGTCTCCCTTTGCTCTCTCTGCATTCCTCGTAGCCGGGATTAAAATCATGCGGTGAAAAAAGTCCTCTAGAGCTCATGGAGCACTATCCTCGCTGTGTGGCGAGCCATGTTCCTGTAGAACATCATCATCACATCCATCTCGGGGGCAAGATTGTTCGCCGCAGCAAACTGTTCCCAACCTGATATGAACCTTGTCCTGCCATCAGCACATCTGTCATATTCAGCTTGGACTCGCTCGCCATCGCAGTTCAACAACTCTACGACTCTAGATGGACCTAGGTCTAGTGCTTCAGTGATTTCTCTTGGAATCCTCTATAGCAAAAAATGAAAATATAACTAACTGGAGTAAAAACAAAAGAGAAAAAATGGAGGAATATTTGGTATATCATGAAAACTTACCAAGTAGTTGTGCTCAATGTCTGTGCGAAACAGGCAATGCACAAACATAGCAGCAACACCAACACCATAACCCGACAAGATAGCATTGTATTTGTTCTGTTGGTCTTCAGTTAAATAAACCCCACTGGAGAACACACTATCTGGTATACCTCCATCATTTTCGACAACTTAGAAAAAAAGAAACAAAAATCAAATGAATCAGCAAACCAAATAAGTAATCTAACTCTCATAGAAACTGAACAAAATCATAATTGAACTAACAAAAAAAGGAGAAAAAATGATTTAGACAGCAAGAACATAACATACCTTGAATTTTGTTCTTACGTTCACCATTTGCTGCTTCCGACAAAATTGGTATCACGTAATCTTCTAAGCGGGGTTCTCCACTCATATCGAACATAATTTTGTCTCCGCACTATATATCATACTCGGCCAAGAGGGACTGTTACTCACTTCCATACAGACGAGTTAGAAATCCAGATTTCTTCTTGATGTTGAAATCATACTGGCAACTGTCGGAAGTTTGCGTCTCTATCAAGTTGCCAGTTGCGCGATTGAATTCTTTCCTCACATTGCATGTGGCACAATCTGTGGATTTGAAAAAACACAAAAAGAAAATATAGAAGTGTGAGATCAAGGTGGGTACAAAAAAAGGAAGAAAATGTAAGAGAAAAAATACATATAAACTCACAATGAATTTGTTGAAATCCCTGGTCAAGTACACATAGAATGGGCTCCTTAAACCTAGGCGTTGATCACAGCTGAAAGAGCATGGTTGCCCCCATGTGCGGTTTTGGTAATTAATGACAATCTCTATGGACTAATGTTTGTATTGAGCTACTTGTAGGTTGTGTCCATATGCGTTGCTTTATCTCCATTTGTTGGAGTCAAGGCAAAGGGAAGAAGATTATATGTTGATCAAGGCTAAGTGCGGGTTGATTAACACACAAGGTGTCTTGTCACGAGCTTGCATCAAAAGAAAGATCCCATGTAGCTCATGAAGGACGGTCTCAAGTGGTGTGGTGCAAGTACAAGATGATCAACAAGTAGATATCATTTGCTTGGGGCTTGCCATCCACTTGAAGATAAAGGCCAAGTGAAGATATGCCGAAAAAGAAGTTCTCCCATATTGGTGTATGGGGGAGCAACATATGAGTCTTCACCAAGCGAAGCGCAATCAAGAAAGATGGTCCATCTTGAGAAGATGAAGATCGTCATCGTCGACCTCAAGTGGATTATGCGCAAGGCAAAGGTATGATCTTGATAGGGTTTCTATTTTACCGTTCTCATGATGTTAGTGGAGAGACCGGGTTATAGGGTAGATAGCCGTACTATCAAGAGGGGCTCTCGACCGAGTATCTTGATCGTATTGTTCGTGGAGAGCTCAAACCTTTGCATCCTTGCAATCATCTTTATTGGTTCTTATTTGGATATTATCATGGTGAGGTCTTGGTGCTTGTCGTGCTTTTCATGACAAGTCCAAGTTCACCAAAAACGGTTTTCGTATGGATATCCTATTGCGTTTTTGGTTTTGGAGGTTTATCAGTTCGTCTTTTATAGAGAGGTTTTACCTTTCCCCATTTGGTTTTATCCTCCCTTGTTGGACTATGATGTTAATCTGTATATTCTTGTAGAGATCGTCATTACGATTCTAATGAGCCCAAGATCATCGAAACTGGAGTCCGGATGCAAAAGATATGCCCATTTTCGTTTTGCACTTTCTACAGTTTTTCAGTGGGGCGGAAGTTCCGGCCCGGAGGCCGGAAATTCTGCCCCCCGGAAGTTCCGGCCCATGCACCAGAAGTTCCGGCCCATGTTTTTCTTCCTAGGAGTTTGGCTAAGTCGTTTTGGTGATTCTATCTGGAGGGGGTCCGGAAATTTCGGGGTTAACCCCGGAAGTTTCGGCCCGCGCAGGAAAAACTGCACATAACGGTTGGATTTGGTGGGGACCTATTTAAGTGGTCTTCTTCCCCAATGGTTCCCAAGTTTTGGAGTTTCTCTCACTCCTCCATTGTTGACCTACAAAGCTTTGATTCCTCTCAATCCCTCCAATGATTCTTGCCCAAATTTAGGGAAAAGAGAGAGGAGATCTAGATCTACAACTCCACCAATCACTTTCTCCTCTTTATGAGCGGAAACCTTTGGATCTAGATCTTGGGATTGATTTGTTGAGTTCTTTCCTTGTTCTTCCTCTCTTATTCCCCCATAAGCATTTGTTGCTTTGTTGGAATTTGAGAGTGAACGATTTGAGCACTTGTGCTCTTGCCATTGCATTAGTTGCATCGGTTTGCTCTCTCCGTGAAGATTCGTGGAAGTGAAAGTTGGGAACTTGTTACTCTTGGGTCATTGGACCCTAGACGGTGTTGTGGTGATTCTTGGGAGCCTCCAATTCGGTTGTGGATGCGTGCCCCAAGCTTAGTGGTGTAAAGGCTCCGGATTCCGCCTAGAAGGACTCTGATAGTGGAAGGTGAACCTCACCTTTGTGGTGCGGTTCATCGGAGAATAGGGTGAGGCCTTTGTGGCGTTGAGTAGGCCTGTGGTGGCGAGCTTACACCCCTCCAACGAGACGTACTCCCTTAACAAGGAGGAACTCGGGAATACATCCTCGTCTCCGCGTGCCTCGGTTATTTCTATACCCGAGCTCTTTACTTATGCACTTTACATTGTGATAGCCTTCGTGCTTGAAATTATATCTTGCTATTGCCTTGTTATTGATGAGAACTCATCACGTACGGAGGTGGAAGGAGAACAATCATCCTCATCAATCTTGGACTTGCCATATTTATCTTGAAGCTTTGTCCATAGCTCATGAGCATTTCCATAAGGCATGATTGACCCGAGAACTATGTCACTCAAAACATGGACAATTGCATTAGATACTAGAGAATCAAGATAAGAGATTTCCTCATCCTCTAAAGACAACTTTTGGGAGTCCTTTGGAGGAGGAAATCCCATATCTAAAATTCTCTCTATATTTGGACTTATGTCCCTAAAAAGATTAAGCATGCGAATTTTTCAAACAACATAATTTGTGCCATCGAATATAAAAGTGGGATCGTGCACTAATTCCCTAAACGACATCTTTGCTCTCAAGGCGGTGAAGCCTAACAAGGAGAGACCTTGCTCTGATACCAATTGAAAGAACAAGATGTCGCCTAGAAGGGGGGGTGAATAGGCGATTTAAAACTTTTACGTTTATGGCTTGATAAATGCGGAATAAAACTAGCGTTCAATTTATCAAGCACAAAACCTAATATACTAGGTTCAACTATGTGCAGCAACAACTTATGCTAGGCAAGCTAAACAACAAGGATAGCAAGATATATAGTACTTCAAGCTCGATGGCTATCACAAGGTAAATGCATAAGTAAAGGGGTTTGGTTATATAGATAACCGACACAAGTGGAGACGGAGGTTTGTTTCCCGTAGTTTCTACCCAATGGAAGTACGTCTACGTTGGAGAGGTGTGGAGTCTCCTTGGCCCTCCTACAAGCATGTCCGTGCTCACCCTATTCTCCGTGAGCTCCTCCCGTGGGGAATACCCGATGGGGGATTTGCTCATCCACTATGAGGTCGTCTTGAGGGCGTTGACCAAACCCGTACAATGAGGTCTTCTTAAGGGCGTTGACCAAACCCATACAATTTGCCCGAGCCTACCTCCACACAATAGGAGGCTCCCGTAGCACACACAACCGTCTAGGGTGCACAATGCACCCAAGAGGCACAAGCTCTTGGGAGCTCTATGCACCCAAGAGTAACAAGCTTCTCGAACTTCAATCCCACGTATCACCGTGGGGAACTCAAACCGATGCACCAAATGCAATGGCAAGAACACACTAAGTGGTCAAGTCCTTCTCTCCGAAATCCAACCAAAGCAACTAATGCTAGGGAGGGATTTGAGAGGAAGAACAAAGGAGGAACACAAAGCAACTCCAAGATCTAGATCTAAAGGGTTCCCCTCACTTAGAGGAGATATGGTTTGGTGGAGGTGTAGATCTAGATCTCCTCTCTCTTTTCCCTCTAAAAGGAGGCAAGAATCATGGAGGGATGGAGAGGAAGCAAGCTCTCAAAAAGGTCAACAATGGAGGAGAGAGAGTGCAAAGAGTTCAAAAAGGTTAGAGAACAATTGGGGAAGAAAGCCCCCTTTAAATAGGTCCCTGAGAAATCTGGCCGTTGGGCTCAGATTCGCGCAGGGCCGGTAGTACCGGCCCAAAGGGCGGTACTACCGCCCTACACAAAACTGCCCTCCAACGGCTCGCAGAGAAACCCGCAGGGCCGGTAGTACCGGGAAATGAACCGGTAGTACCAATTGACCCGGTTACCGGAACCACTTCCGGGCAAACTTCCGGTTAAAAACAAGAGGTATCCAATACCGAAAAACTTAAGCGGAAGTAGCCCCGGTACTAGGCCCGGTACTACCGGCCATGGTCCGGCCGGTACTACCGGCAAGTACAGCGGTACTACCGCCCCTACCCAAACCAGCCTGCTAACGGCTAGAAGCAAAGAAACCCGCGAGGGCGGAACTTTCCGGAAAAGGCCCGGTACTTCCGGTAAAAGGCCCGGTAGTACCGATTGACCCGGTACTACCGGAAGAACTTCCGGAAAAAGACATAAGCTTAACTTAAGAGGAAGTGGCCTCGGTACTAGGCCCGGTACTACCGGCCATGGGCCGGCCGGTACTACCGGTTACTGGAAAACAGCAGAACAGAAATTGAATAACTTTCGCAAGGAAACTCCGATCGAGGTGAATCCAATTTTGTTGGAAAGAGGACGACAAGAGCTATCCTACAAAAAGTAGAAATATTGAAACCAATAAAGGGAGATTTTGCTAATAAATGGAAGAGTGAAACCTTCCGCACGGATGGACCGACAAAATCTCCAAAACCAAAAACGCAAGAGAGGATGCATACAAAATCCGTTTTCGGTGAACTTGGCCTTGTCATGACAAGCACGACAAGCACCAAGACCACACCATGATAAGAGCCAAATAGGAACCAATAAAGATGATGCCAAGGATGCAAAGGTTTGAGCTCTCTACGACGATACGATCAAGATACTCGCTCGAGAGCCCCTCTTGATAGTACGGCTATCTATCCTATAATCCGGTCTCTCAACTAACATCATGAGACCGGTAAAATAGAAACCCTATCAAGAACATACCTTTGCCTTGCGCATAATCCACTTGAGCTTGATGATGACGATCTTGACCTTCTCAAGTTGGACCACCTTTCTTGATTGCGCTCCGCTCGGTGAAGATTCGCAATGTGCTCCCCCATACACCAAGATGGGAGAGGCACTCTTCGACATATCTTCACTTGGCCTTTATCTTGATGACGATCACCACATGACGCCATCCTCCATGGGCTACATAGGATATCCCTTTCGTTGCATGCTCATGGAGAAATGCCTAACCACACATAGAGATACAAGCACATAGATCATGGGTTAGTTCACAAGGCTATATTTACAATTGCTTACCATACCATGGGATCATACGATCCCTCATGGTACATCCCTAGCCTTGTGTGTTGATCAACTTGCACTTAGCCTTGATCAACATAAACTCTTCTTCTTTTAGCCTTGACTCCAACATATGGAGTTCAAACATTACTATGGACCAAACCTACAAGTATAGCTCAAAGCACACATTAGTCCTTAAGGATTGTCATTAATTACCAAAACCACATATGGGGGCAACCATGCTCATCAACCTTTGCATCTTCACCTCTAACAAAAAATGGCATCAACACTGAATGATCGAAAACGCTTAAATGCATAAAACGACTAAGCAAAAGACATTACCAGTCTTACACAAATAATCTGGTACCATTTACATTCAAACCACTAAAAGAAAAGGAGAGAAACTGATATGCTATCCACTGATTCACCTTGATCATCATAGATGCAAAAATGATTTTCAGTGGATGAGCAGCTCAGAAATCTCCAGCTTGTCCTGATACATACTTCTTCCCTATCTAGGTAGCTTCATAAAAACAACTAAGAACCAACTACTTGAGATGGATGACTCGACGCTGATCAGAAGCCAATCTTCTCAACCTCGAGTGCAATGCCCAGTTCCCTGACTTCAACCTTCACAAGAATGACATCGCTGATCCCTATCATCATGTCGTTGCAGAAGTTGTGGAATCTAGTCCCCATTTCAATATTTGTTCGGCGAGGGCGATATTGACCCCAAATAGGATCATCCATACGCCTATTCCAGTATAGCGCAACACCATTGCGAGAGCAGTTGAAGCCACTGAAGAGTCCCTTAGGAATCAACTGAAACACACAAAAACAAAAACAAAAACAAAAAATCAAAATCAAGTTAGGGACTGATGTAAAAAAGAACATAAACATCAAACATGAGAAAAGTCACCCCCCCACAAAAATTATGAAGGCAAAGAAAAACTGTAGAACTAGGCAGCGATAAATGAAAATTGTCTCACCAAGCTCTGTGAAGCCATGTCAGCAAGAGAAATCGTCTTCACATAGTACTGCAAGTCGGGCACATGGTAGAACTCGCCTTCATAAAACCTCCAAATCTCCTTATAAAGTTCCCAAATAACATCACACATGGTCCTCTGACTTATGGACCTGATTTTAGCAAAAACAGTCTTGTGTAGTGTAGCTCTAACACAGGATGGAACTTCCCATAGAGGGTACCCTGTGAGAGAAAAAAAAGAAAAATATTAGATACAAAACTTTGTTATATAAGAGCCATAATAGGCATCAAAAAGAAAAGGTGGGATAGAAAAAAGTACAACAACTCATTCCAGCCAAGTGGGTATAAGGATTGTTGTTCCCATCACTGTCAGTTATAGTCACATACAACCATAACAGGAGATACATCAGAATGGTTATCTTCTTCCATTTCTTCATCCTCAAAGCACTCCAACTGAACAACGTCACCAAGGACAACATTGTGGTGCATCATGAGGGACTTCCAGAAAGGACCACATATGAAGGTCCAAGCCTCTTCTTTCACTATGGAAAGATCGAACATATGCCTACTGCTTGTTTCTGCTACAGGCCACTTATCAGCAAGTGCATTGATCTTTTCTTTGAAGTAGCAAGGAACAATCTGCATTTCCAAAAGTTATCCACGAGAAACTATTAGAAAAACAAGCACAAATTGATTCCAAGTACTAAAAATTTGAATAGTAAGTAAGCGCAACATACCACATAACTCATGAAGTTGGGGACAATGCGAATGTCACAAGACATCGCTCACCGGTCAGACCTACCACAGTTGGCAGAAGGTTGCATGCATGATGGGCAAAGCGAGGAAGCCATGCCTAAACAAAAAATATAACAAAAAATTTAACTTACTAAAATTAGAACAAATAAGAGCACATGTTGTTCACAATAAATTACTGCGAAAAACCTAACCTATTAGTATCAAACAATAAAAGAATTGTGTGAAAACCACATACCTAGAGCAGCACAAAAATGACAACCCCCACCCAACCTGAGTAAACAGAGTCCTAAGATGGAAACTAGTAGAACTCAAAAAATAATCTACACAGAAATCACAAAAAATGTAAAAATCCCTAGAAAATAAAAGCATTCATACAAGCAACATGCTATCAAATCCACTTACATTGGTGAAGTACTTTGTTAGCCTGACACAAATATATTTGAACAAAACCTAAACCCTAGAGCAAGATGCATCAAAACACTAGCAATAGGGAAACACGAGAAACCCAGACATGTACTTAGGGAAAAGCAATATCCGGTGCGCAAATTACTAGCACACAACACAAATTACCCCTCCCTTCCCCTGCTACTACCTCTCTCTACCAGATGGGAATCTCAGCAAAGGAGGCGACCCATTTCAAAAGGATAGAAACACAAAATCGACCCTCCGGCAACGACGGGGAAAGACCTGGAACCTCCGGCGGCGACGTCGAGTAACGGGAACCGCCGCGAAATCGCTGGTTGCCTTCCATCGTCACGAAATCGCCGGTTGCCTCCGTTCACTTCGCTCTTCTCCACCTTCGTTTGCCACACTCGTGCGTGTATATTCTCAGCGGAAACAAATGAACCGACAAAGCCCAGCAAAAAAACCACACCGAGCGGCCCGCGAGATCCAACCCAACAGTCACACGCTCGCACGAAAAAAAAAGCCCAGTACAGCCCACAACGACACACTGGGGCGGAATAAAAACAACCCTCAACGACACGCTCGCACACGAAAAAAAATAACGCGAATTTTGAAACACGAAATCGGACGGCTGGGAACATGACCGAGAACTAGTGAGTTCTCAGGCGACTGAGAACTAGCAAATCCGAATATTAATATATTAATATCCCTTATTAAAAAAATAATTTGAAAAGTCGCATGCATACCATTACCTATTGCAGGTGCGGGCCATGCCGTTCAAGCAATTTCAAATGTCGCCCAACCCAACGGCCAACGCCTTATAAAGCTGTCTCCGCAGAACTCTCGAATCATCAAAATTTCAAAATCACCAAACCAAGCCAACGCCTCCGTCCTTCCTCCCCCAACCCGCCAGAGATTCAGAGAGCGGAGGAGCCACTCCGATCGGAACCCTCTGGAAGCTTCGAGAAGCCGCCCGCACGGAGTCATGGAGAAAGAGGACCAGAAGCCGGGGCCCGATCCGCTCCTCCTCGCACTGCGCTGCTCCAAGGCGTCCCTCGCCCTCTCCTCCCTCCGCCAGCCACCACGCTCGAGGACGAGCCGCCGAAGCTTCTCCTCGTCCTCCGCGGTAACCGGGATCTACGCCCTTCCTCCGTCTCCGCGTAGTCTGTCTGCGTAGTGCTTAGCTCGGACGCGTCTTAATTACCGATGCGCTTTCTGTCGACGTCGCAGGAGTTCGAGCTCCGGAACGCGCGCCTGCTCGAAGCCGACCTCGCGGCGGCACGGCGCGAGGCCACCGGAAACACGCGAACATCCACTGCTGAGCTTCTCCTCGTCATCGCTCTGGCCCCCCTCATCTTCCTCTTCGTCGGGCTTCTAGCGGCAGCGGCCGTGGAGGCGGCGGCGTAGGAGGGGATTGCTTGATCCGCGCCGCCGATTGCCGACATCGTGAGATTATGCGGCGAACGAATCCAATGCCGCTGTGTTTAACTCCCCCCTTCATGGGCTCCGTAAGTTGCCTCTGTTGTAATGCTTCTCAACCGAGAAGGGACCAGGTATCGCGATTGTGATATGGGCCTGCACATCCATCAGTTCTGGTGGTTTCGGCATGTGCGTGTTAGATGTTCGATCAAATGCTTGTTCCTATGTAGATGTCTCTACACAGCAGCTTCGTTGTAGTGATAATTTTGAAATGGAACCAAATCATGCCATAACAACGATGGATGTCTCATTCAATTGCATCGATTTACTGTTTTCTGATTGATGCATGCAGAAATAATGCAGGGATATCCCTTGCAGCGCTATTGCCATGAATCATCCAAAGGGACTTTGATGATGAAATTTCATGATGGTTGTTAAGTTGCCAATATATGATTATTCTTTGAAGTGAAACATAAATGCATTGAACCCACATGGATCGCTCTTACTGAGCTTTCTTCTTATAAACCCAAATGGATCTGTAACACACAGCTTCTTTGTGTGCAAGAAACAAAATGAGTTCTGAAACTTTAATTTGATTCTTTTTTGTTTTTCAAATGAACTTTTATTTGATTCTGGTATGTGCTTGTCTGAAACAAGTTGCAATTTGCAGTTTTGCTGCATCATATAATATAATAATGTCCTAAGACCTTAAGGTGCACTGTCTATGATCCTTGGAGTTTGGACTTTGTTCATCTGGATGATATCTTGTGTTGCTGCTTTGAGTTGAGCACCTGCAAGTTGCTTCATATTCAGACTTAACAATGCCCAAATGTAACTGCAGTAGGCCTGAATGACGCCCGATCTGTGACATGTTTGGTACTTGACAGTGTCAACATCAGATGCAGATATTTTCTTGTGCCGATCATATAGTATATACATTTTCGTTGATATAGTGAGATAGATTGAGAAGAGTTAGCAGTTCCCCATCAATATGCAGACGTGTGGTGCTGACCTGGTTAGAACCAGAATGTACCGTAATAATAGTAATAAGGCATGTTTGGTTTCTGCCCTGCTTAACTGATTTTGTCGCTATCATGGCTATGTCCCTATCATGTGGCCACTGTTTCCATTTGGTGTTGAGTTGCAGTACCCACAATTTGGCAGTTTTAGCAAGCCTCTTAGCTACTGGCATGTCTGCAAGCCAAGTATATCTACTCCAAAGGATTTGATGTTGAGATCTGGGCGTTGCATAAATTTTACTTTACCTGATGGCACAAACTAAGCATGACTAAAACACTGGCTAAACATTTGTTCAAATTGAAGCGAATACTCAACTTTTATTCTAGAGATGTGGATTAAGAGCAAGTATGACGCGTACTATTCTTCCAACATATGCATTAAGTTCCTCTTGTCACAGGAGTAAAACAATGCATAAACATGAACATGGTTATAGGAATGCAATGACATGCCCTCTTCATCCTGCAGGATAGGGTGTTTGGTTACACCATAAAAATATGCCGAAACTCGGTAACACTAGGAATTTATCCATGAGGCTTGACTCGATTAAAAAAAATGAAAAAAAATCTTCAAAATTTATGCAGACTCATCCATAGATTTATATTTAATATTTCCAATTCTACAAGACACACAATCTTTGCAGATCAAATTCTGTGCTCTGTATGTTGCTTCTATTGTTGTTGTTTTTCCAGATGAGCCTTAGCATCTTCGTGTTATGGCGCTGTACATGCACCGGTCTTGTGATTTTGGTCTATAAGGTATGCATGTTCCTGCATACATCTTTGTACAAAGCAAAAAATCTGGTTCTAGTGATAATTAGGAACTATATCAAAATCATGCTGTGTTAAAGGATGCCTGTCTCGGTGATTTGGATCGAATCTACTGTTTTCCGATTGATGCATATGCAGGAAGAATGTTAAGTGCAGAGATATGCCTTGCATCGTTGCTTCGTATGCCATGATCCATAGATTGCGAAAAGGACCTACATGATGAAATGTCATGATAGTTTCTAATATATGACTATTGTTTCAAGTGAAACATACATGCATTTAACTCACGTGAACTGCTCTGGCTTAGAGATGCTATAGAATTACTAGTTTGCTGAATTGCTTTGGGGTGCATTCTGCAGTGTTGTGTAGGAAACATCCTCATCAGGATCATGTACTGCTTTGTTTTTTCGTTGCACTGTATTGCAGCATAGTTAAGTCATAAGTTTCCATGTTATATTCTTGAGAACAAAAGGTTCCCGTAAGCCTCCCTGCCTATTACAGCAGAAAATGTTTCGGTGCTTAGGATGTGATAGGAGCTTAGATTTAAAAACCACTCCGTCAGACGTCAGTTCAGTCCAGCCGTACATGAACTAAGTAAAACAATTTGATGTGCTAACTCCATTATAGTTGTGTATATGATCCAAAATGTTCCTGCTGTTTGTCTGTGTACAGTTGCTAGTCTTGCTTGTCAGACTTTATTGGTTGTTTTGGATATGCCTAGTAATTCACATTTCATGAAAAAGTACCAGTGATTCAACTACTACCCCCATTGCATTTTCCATATTTTACTGAGCTTGCCTCCGTATAAACCCAAACAGATTTCCAGTATGCAGTGTTCTTATGTCAAAAAAAAGTGATAGGACCTGAGAACCTTAATTTGACTCTGCCATGTGTTTGTCCGAAACAAGTTGGGATCTGCAGCTGTTGCCACATAATATAATGTTCTGCGTAAATGGCGTGCGATCCTGGCTCTGTGCTCTTGTGTTCCTAGCATCTCCAGACTGAACAATACTTTCTTTGTATGGGAATATGACATTCCATTCCTCAACAAGCTCAGCCTAATCGACGGAACCAATGCTTGTTACTCCCTCCGTTTTTAAATATAAGATGATTTCCGATCCCTTGTATGTTGACCACATGCGGATTCAAATGAGTGAACATACACACTAGAACATGTCTAAATACATATAGATATATGTGAATATAGACAAAAACTAAAACATCTTACATTATGAAACGGAGGGAGTACACAATTAGGGGCATAATCCTCCCAAAGGCTGTTAGACATGTTTGATATCACACTAAACTTCGCAAGCTCATGAGCCGTAGAATTACACGCACGGCTGCAAAAGAAAACCGGAAAGAATCAAAGCTTGGCATATAATTTTTTCTCGCTTCCAGCACCAGCACTTAAATGATAGATCGATCATAATCATAATTGGTTAATGTCCGTCAAGATTTGAAGCATCTGATTGAACATGTTGCATGTGGTACTACTTTTTTCTCTATAGCCGAATGCAACATTCGCATTAATTAGCACCATGGTACGAGGCAAAAATCTAATCAATTTTTCGGAAAATAGATAGTGGGATTGTATACATGCAAATTATATATTTTTTATAGTGACCTTGTATTTAAAACTGAAGGGGGTAATTTTCTACAAATTGCATGCAAATTATACCATGGGAAAATTACATCATTTATAATCCTAAAAACCTAGAAAAAAATAGTACTGAGAAAATTCCCTCAAATTTTTGTCAAAATTTTAAATTGCACTTTGTACCCGCATATGTCACTCCGCACCATGTCTCTACACTAGTTCCTCGTAAAAAAGCATGTTTAAGAATATGAAATCATACACATGTATAATAGGATGAAGTATATACCAATTGAATTTTTGGTGAACTTATAAGTTTCTGCTATCTGTATATAGTAAAAGATTTTTTGTAATATTAATAGATGTATGCATATCACTGCGTTGAAGTTGTCATATAGCAAATATTTTTGTAAATTAACTGGCATAGTCATATTATTGCGCTGAAGCTGATATATAAGAGGGAGAATTGCACAAACCACCACCTATTGGTTCTTGTGAAAGGACACGGATGTCGCCTAGAGGGGGGGGGGGGGTGAATCGGCGATTAAAATTATTACAGTTAAGACTTGACTAAATGCGGAATAATACTAACATTTAATTTATCAATCACAAAACCTAATTAAGCTAGGTTCACTTATGTGTTTCAAGCTCGCAGGCTATCAAAATGTAAATGTGTAAGTAAAGAGCTCGAGTATAGAAATAATCGAGGCACGCAGAGACGATGATTTATCCTAAAGTTCACTTCCCAATGGAAGCTAATCTCCGTTGAAGCGGTGCGGAGTCAACAAAGTGATCCCCGAATTGTCGTCAAATGGCACATTGTATCTCCTTCGTGGCCCCACCAATGTGGAGTACCACGAGCCACTATGGGACACTTGAGGGTGGTCACCGAACCCGTACAAGGTTGGGGAAATCTCCACAACTTAATTGGAGGCTCCCAACAAATACCGCGGGCCACCAAAACTCCGAGATGAACAAGGTTGAGCCACACTCCACAACCTAATTGGAGGTTCCCAACAAATCCCGAAGCACCAAACTCCGATACTACAACGACCAACTAGGGAACCCACATACCCTAGAGGAACAAGCTCTAGGGCACCCAAGCACCCAAGAGTAACAAGCTTCTCAACTTCAACTTACACGTGTCACCGTGGATCAAACGGATGCAACCGATGCAATGGCAAGAACACAAGAAGTGCTCAAGTCCTTCACTCTTAAATCCCACCAAAGCAACCAATGCAATGGAGGGAGAAGGGAGGAAGAACAATGGAGGAGAACACCAAATAAATCCAAGATCTAGATCCAAATGTTTCCCCCCACTTAGAGGAGAGATGTATTGGTGAAAATGTGGATCTAGATCTCCTCTCTCTCCTTTTCCTTCAAATAGGAGCAAGAATCATGGTGGAATAGAGAGGGGAAAGCTCTAGGAAGGTCAACAATGGGGGGCAAAAACGAGCTCAAAGAGTTGGGAAACTTTGGGGAAGAAGCCCTTTTTATAGGTTAAAAGGAAATCTCCCCGTTAGGCAGTTTTCGTGCCTGTTCGGAAAGATTCGGAATATTCCAGATCAATTCCGGACTCCCGAAATGTTTCGGATTCATTCCGAAACACTAACAGAGAGAAAATCGGGTTCACCTCGGAATCCGTCCGGAATAGATCCGAAAAATTCTGAATGTCCTGAATAGATCCGGAAAATTCCGAGTCACCCAGAATGACTGAATTACACATACGAAAAAACGCGATATCTTTTCCATACGAACTCCGTTTTCGATGATCTTGGGCTCGTTGGAATCACCATAACAAGCACTACAAGATTATGCAGAGAAACATCATAGTCCGACGGGAGAGGATAAAACCAAATGGGAAAAGGTTGGACTCTCTCTAAAAGAATAACCGGTAAACTCCAAAATCAGAAACGCAATAAGTTTTTCATACGAAATCCGTTTTTGATGAACTTGAGCTTATCTTGAAGATAATGACAAGCTCAAAAACCACACCTAGAGAAAAGTCAAATAATAACCAAGAAAAATGATGCCAAATATGCAAAGATTTGTGCTCTCTACGATTGATACGATAAAAAATCACTCGAGAGCCCCTCTTGATAGTACGGTTATCTATCCTAACCCGGTCTCCTAACTAGTGAAAGTGCATGGTTGATCCCATGCATGGTTTTGGTAATTAATGACAATCTCTATGGACTAATATTTGCATTGAGCTATATTTGTAGGTGTCCATTTGCTTGCTTGTCTCCATTTGTTGGAGTCAAGGTCTTGCTTGTTCTCCATGTGTTGGAGTCAAGGTTTAGGGAAGAAGATCATTGGTTGATCAAAGCCAAGGTGTTCGTCATCAAGACAAAGGCCAATTGAAGATATGCGGAAGAGGTGCTTCTTCCATCTT
The DNA here is from genome assembly GCA_012064385.1 of Puccinellia tenuiflora. Classification (NCBI taxonomy): domain Eukaryota; kingdom Viridiplantae; phylum Streptophyta; class Magnoliopsida; order Poales; family Poaceae; genus Puccinellia; species Puccinellia tenuiflora. The sequence continues at coordinate 892,898 of QRDG01000537.1, read as the reverse complement.
GGGGTATGGGGGAGCCACATGTGAATCTTCACCAAGCGAAGCGCAATCAAGAAGATGGTTTGCCTTGAGGAGATGAAGATCGTCTCCATCGACCTCAAGTGGTTTAATGCGCAAGGCAAAGGTATGATCTTGGTAGGGCTTTTATTTTACCGGTCTCATGATGTGTAGTGAGAACCGGGTTATAGGATAGATAGCCGTACTATCAAGAGGGGCTCTCGACCGTATATCGTGATCGTATCGTCGTAAAGAGCACAAATCTTTGCATCCATGCAATCATCTCTATTGGTTCTTATTTTCCTCTTATCGTGGTGTGATCTTGGTGCTTGTCGTGCTCGTCATGACAAGGCTAAGTTCACCGAAAACTGTTTCCATATGCGTCTTCTATTGCGTTTTCGGTATTGGAGATTTTACCGGTTCATCCGTGAGGAAGATTTATCTCTTCCATTTCTTTTCAAAATCTCCATTGCTTGTTTGCCATTTACAAAGTTTGCATTTGTCGTCCTCTTTCCAACAAAATTGGTTTCATGTTATTTGGACTTCATTTGCAAAAGATACGGCATTTCCGGTTTTCAAAAAAGAGGTTTTCCCGGCGTGTCCTTTTTAGAGAGGTCAAACTCTCTCTCCTTGTGACCTCCTCCTCACATGATGTACAATGAGGTTTCTCTGCATGATCTTGTATAGCTTTTCGTTGCGAGTCCAACGAGCCCAAGATCATCGAAAACGGAGTCCGGATGCAAAAGATATGCCCGTTTTCATATTGCTCATTCTGCAGTTTTTCTGAGGGGCGGAAATTCCGGCCCGGGGTCCGGAAATTCCGGCCCGGGGCGGAAATTCCGGCCCGGGGTCCGGAAATTCCGGCCGTTGCACCGGAATATCCGGCCCATATTTTCATCTGAGCTTTTTTGGCTAAGTCTTTTTTGGCTAAGTTTACTCGGAAATTTCCGGGGGTCCGGAATTTCCGGTCTTTGGTCCGGAATATCCGGCCCAAGGAAAATTTGGCTAAGTCATTTTCGCGTTTTCTCTCGGGTGGGGGTCCGGAACTTTGCACCGGAGGTTTGCTCCGGAAATTTCCGGGGCACCGGAAATTCCGGTGTAAGCCCCGGAATATCCGGCCCCCGGCCGGAAGTTCCGGCCCCTTTAACCCGGAATTTCTGGCCCTGCGGTTTTCCAACGGCTAGTTTTTGGGGGAGGCTATAAATAGCCCCCTTCTTCCCCCAAGTTCTGGTTGCTTCTCTTGCTCACTTGTTTTCCTCTCTCCTCTATTGTTGCTAACCTTGTGAGCTTGATTCCTCTCAATCCCTCCAATGATTCTTGCCCAAACTTAGGGATTCAAGAGAGGAGATCTAGATCTACCATTCCACCAATCAAATTCTCCTCTAAGTGAGGGGAACCTAGTGGATCTAGATTTGGGGTTACTTTGTGTTCATCCCCTTTGTTCTTCCTCTCTTATTCCCCCCAAAGCATTTGTTGCTTGGTTGGAATTTGAGAGTGAAGGACTTGATCACTTTGTGTGTTCTTGCCTCTTGCATTAGTTGCATCGGGTTGCTCTCTCCACGGTGATACGTGAAGTTGAAGGTTGAGAAGCTTGTTACTCTTGGGTGCATTGTGTTCCCAAGAGCTTGTTGCCTCTTGGGTGCATTGTGTACCCTAGACGGTTGGAGGTGCCGCGAAGACTTCGAGTTGTGAAGCTTCGGCACGAATTTGGGAGCCCCCAATTGAGTTGTGGGTGTGTGCCCCAAGAAGAGTTGTAAAGGGCTCCGGAATCCGCCTCGAAGGATTCCGATAGTGGAAGGTGAACCAATCCCTTGGGTGAGGTTCATCGGAGAATAGGGTGAGGCCTTTGTGGCATCTTGAGTAGGCCTCTTGTGGCGAGCTCACACCCCTCCAACGAGACGTACTCCCTTAACAAGGAGGAACTCGGGAATACATCCTCGTCTCCGCGTGCCTCGGTTATTTCTATACCCGAGCTTTACTTATGCAATTTACATTGTGATAGCCTTCGTCCTTGAAGTTCATATCTTGCTATCATCTTGTTGCTTGAATTGCTTAGCATAATTTGTTGGTGCACATAGGTAACCCTAGCATTTTAGGTTGTTGGCTTGTTAATTTAAACACCTAGTTTTATTCCGCAATTATCAAGCCCCTAAATAGAAAAAGTTTTAATCGCCTATTCACCCCCCCCCCCCTCTCTAGGCGACATCCGGCATAGCTTGTTCTTTCAACTAGCACCATGATACCGGTAAAATAGAAAACCTATCAAGATCATACCTTTACCTTACACATTCCACTTGCGATAAATGATGACAATCTTGATCTCCTTAAGATGGAACACCTTTCTTGATTACGCTCCGCTCGGTGAAGACTCACATATTGCTCCCCCATACTCCACTATGGGAGAGCCTCTTTTAGGTACATCTTCACTTGACCATTATCTTCAAGAAGATGGCAAGATTCAAGTATAGGATCTATTTGAGATGCTTCTCTTGAACTTGCACTTCTCAAACTTGATGACGACCACCACTTAACGTCATCCTCCATGTGCTATATGAAAATCTTTCTTTTGATGCAAGCACATGAAAAAATACCTAACCCCACATAGACATATCACACACATAGATCATGGGTTAGTTCACAAAACTATATTGACGCTTATTTACCATACCACTAGATCACTTAATCTCACTAGTACATCTTGTAGATTTGTGTGTCGATCAATATTTTGATCAACCTTATATCTTTTCATCTCTCTTCATAAGATGATGTCTTGAAGGTAAACATGAATGCTCACACAATCTTATTCTTCAAGACATACTTGCAATATGCTCAACACCACCATGACCATTCTTCAGATAACACCTTAAACATCTTGGTCATCACTTATATCTTATTCTTTCAACCTTGAAACCAACATATGGTCTTCAAGCGTTTCCTATGGACAAACACTACAAGTATAACTCAATGCAACCATTAGTCCATAGGATTGTCATCAATTACCAAAATCACACATGGGGGCGCCATGCTTTTTCAGCTCATTTTGCGCAAAACACTTACTCTACAGCCTTGTCGCGTAAAACACCACCTTAGAGTAATCAGTTGCAGTTAGGTCGATCTAGTGTTTATATTTGTTAACATGATTGCTAGCAAGTGGGTCTTGCTTGTAAGTGCCGATGTGGCAAACAAAATCGGCCACGTCAACCAAGTAAGAAAAAAAAGGTAAAACAACTAGGCTAGAATTAACCAGTCAATTAACATGTGAATGGGCCAATTAATCACGTCTACGAACATAAGTAATAATAACATAACAACCCAAAATTTTAGATTCCTACAGAAATATATGTCGATCGACGGCAAAATTTCACCTAAAACATTCGTTTTACAGAGGAAAAGAAGACCTAATCAATCGATATAGCTAGGGCCTGTGGAGAAGACTGCGTAGAGTCAGGGTTGTGGGGGAGAGGGCTTACCCGACGATGGAAAAGGGCCGGCTGGGGTCTTCTTGGCGACCACTTCGCCAACGATGGGACGGCCGTCGCCGCCTTCTGTTCTAACGATGTCGGGTTTCGCTTGAGTCTGACGATAGAGACAAGATGGTTATGTTGGAAGGCTCCAGTTCTTTTGGAGGCCTGGTTAATTCTAGCTGGTTGTTTCACTTTTTTTCTTGACCCACTGGATGTCATGGATTATGTTTGCCACGTGGGCACTTACAAGTGGGACCTACTTGTCAGCAATCATGTTAGTAAACATAAACATTAGATTAAACCTAATTGCAACTGATTACCTTAGTAGATGGTGTTCTGCACAACAAACCAGTATTTGTGCAAAAGGAGCACCAATATGTGGTGGTTTTATAAAATCGGGTGTTGAAAGAACGTATGGTCGACTAGAAGGGGGGGGGGGGGGTGAATAGGCGACTACCAATTTTAATTCTTTTTCTTTTAATTGGGGTTTTAGCAAAGTAAAGCAAGTTATCTAGATGTGCAACTAGATGAACAACCCTAGGTGATAAGATACAAGGAACAAGTAAATGCGCAACAGAAAGTAAAGGATAGAAGTCACCGCAAGTTGACACGAGGAAATGATTCCCATAGTTCCTTCCCAAAGGAAGTACGTCTACGTTGGAGAGGTGTGGAGGCTCCTTGGCCCTCCTACAAGCACGTCCATGCTCACCCTATTCTCCGGGTGCTACTCCCGTGAGGGAATAGCTCTTTCCACTATCAGGTCGACTTGAAGGTGTTGACCAAACCTTTACACCAAGGTTGGGGCTCTCCACAATGAGTTGGAGACTTCCAACAATGTCCCGGAGCTTCTCACAAACTATGAAGCACCGAAACCCGCACTTACTCCTAGAGTTCCCAAGAAACCCTAAGAGCCTACAAGATCCAAGATCCACTAGCAAAGAGTGGGGGGATTCAAAATTCCTTCGGATGAAGGCTAGATCTTG
>QRDG01000537.1:850832-883295 GCA_012064385.1 Puccinellia tenuiflora | reverse complement strand
GCTTGTTGAGCCTTTTGTTGTTGGCTAGAATGAAACTGACGATAGTCTGTAAATCAGTCTGGAAGTATTGATGTGCTCCACTGCTATTATGCGCATGGGGAAGGCAGTGGGAATTTCCAAAGGAGGACTTACTGGATGTTGGAAGAGTAAGTGGATTTCCATTGGAGAACTTGCAAGTTGCTTACTTATGTTTTTGTTTTGCACACACACAGAGGAGTAATACACAATTGCAGGTCTTTAGACTTGAATATGCTCTTATTTGATTTTGCAGGGATTTTATGCACATTGTCCTTGTACATTATCTTGAGACCAAGGTAATACTGAAACATCTTTTTAACTTGGGTTTCATACCTGCCCTGCTATATTATATCATCATTTGCCTTTATACAAGATTGATGTTGCTTCCTGCTAGGATTCTAATGTTATCGATTATGTTTGTCTAGCATATTGCTGAGGACTTGCTTTTAAATTGTAATTTTCTAAATACTTATGCCGTATTCTTCACATTTACTTGTGCTAAGTATTGGTACAGACCTGGGCTAAACTGTTATGTCTAGAAAGCCTAGTGAGTTTTATGAATTGTTATTTCGAAGTACTGAATGTTTAAGTACACTGGGAACCCAATACCAGCTCCCTCCTCGCAAAAAACACTCTTGTCCAAGTATGTTGTGAGATTGAGGCCTTCATTATTCTTTGGTGGCAGATGTTAATGTGTTAAATTTATTTGGCTTGATGCTGTTTCACCACGTGTTAGTGTATCACATTAGTTAGAATGATCTCACATTCCTGAAAACAAATCTGTTGAGACCCATCACTAGGTGTTGGGAGTTGGATGAGTTTGGCTTGAATTGTAATCCAGAAAAGCTATGTTTGGTATTCAAAACTGGAAAAACATTTTAACCCGGTACAGCATGGCACTATGTAAATTGTTGAACTCTTGATTCGGTGGCTTCATCAGATGCTATCGTTGAATAATTACAGTGGGGGGTTATTGGAAAAAGATTCAAGAAAAGTGTATTCTGTTATCGCAGCTGTACCAATCTAGCTGGTAGTGAAATGCAAGACCTATTGCAAGTTAAAACTGATTTTGGGAACACAGAATAGTGATATTTTTACTGATTTGTATATACAAGTTCATTTTCATATAATCTCTTGTTTGCTTCAAATAATTATTCTCATTTCACTTCTGAGAAAATTGCTGGGTCTGCTTCACTGCAAAGAGTTGGTTTGGCTCTGTGTTGCTCTTGGAAGAAATTGATTAAAATCCCATTGTGTCTCTCTGAATATGATCTTCAGGGCGGTAAGTCATCTCGTGCTAGGGGGGATAATGACATGCTTCAAGCAGACGTTGTGGATAGTCCATTAAGTCAGGTACCTTCTCAAACTATTGAGGGTGAAAGCTCACTCAGTGGACAGGCCTCTGAATATGAAGAAGCAGAATCAGGTAGAGATGCTTGGCTATCTTCTGTTATGTGTAATGACAATGAAAATATTACACCACCAAAATAGTTTCACTGATACATATTCTATGCACAGCGTATCTAAAGCAAAATTCGGTGCAGCAGATATTTATTCAGGAGGAGCCGGATACAACTCTTTCACTCAGATGCAGCAGCACCAAAATGGAGTTGGACCAGTGATTCATCCTCCTATTTTCAGCTCTTATGGTCCTGCTTCATCCCTAGGTAATAAACACCAGAATTGGTCTTCGGTATTTCATAACAAAGTGCAGTTGATATTGATCCATTTCTTTGTTACAAATTTTCAGGTACTTATCCAGGACCGCAGCATGCTATAGCGCACAATACAGATACGTATTCTAGCAGTCAAGATAGTTCATCTGTTCTTCTGAATGATTCAAGTACTGGATTTATAATGAATGACCGTGAGAGTCAAAATGATCTTTCATCATGGAATGAGGTTATGAAATCGAATACAGGGTTCATGCCCCATCTGCAACTTCCTGTTCCTCCTGAGCTTGGAAGTTCCGCAGAAGGCCCGGCAGTTGAGTATTTGACATTCGATGAAGTATATTCTGATGGACTTAGTCTGAATGATATTAGTGCTGCAGCTGCAGATGGAGAATCATTCTGGCAGGTATGTCATGTGTGTTCTTTTTGTGTGGTGATACTCTGAAGTTCTGTTATATGGTAAAAATCATTGCTGAAATACGTAAATTTGTAATCCTTAATCGATAATAGTGACATGCGCATAGCACTTTCAGTTAGCCTAAATTAAGCATGAAAATAGTTGTCTTGGTTCTACAATTATAGTTCCTTATTTTTACATGTATCCTCACCTTGTTGAATATAGTTTAGGTGAAATACAAATTTTTAAGCATGAGAAACAACTATTTTAATGCATGCAAATTGAAACAGCAGAATAACCAAGAGGCAATTTTTATGGTTATGAGGCAATAAGTATACAAGATGAGATGGGAGTCTAGTATCCACAACCATTGGTAGGAAAATTATGAAAATGATTAAAGAATTTTTACGCCCCAGATTAAAAGTTTTCCCGTTCAACTTGTGGCTTTTATATTGGTATAGATGGAAAAGAAACATTCGTTGCTACCGTTATCAACATGTTTCTATTACTTGGTTGGAGTCTTTTTGTTAAAAGGTGCAAATGTATCGAGAGCACATTCAATGGTTAGATCTGCATGGTTGCTTTAAGCTAATTCTGCCGTAATGCTGAATACTGTGTTTTTTTCTCTTTATATGAAGTCATGATGAATGGTAATACTACAGTCTGATCTAATCTTCTGCGAATTATCCTTTGGAATTTCTATAGATACTATTCCATTGCATTGTGGTGAAATGTTTCCTATTTCATTGATTTATGGTGATAATTGCTTTGCATAGTCAGAAAATTTAACTCGACCTGTGTCTAGTGCTACTGGTGATTTATATAACTGGAACTGTTGCATTTCAGTTCTCTAGTGCCGCTGGTGATTCTGCAATGGAGAACAGCTTTGCACAAAATGATGGGTCTGGGGAGGCAGCCGTCAGCCATCCATTTTTGAAGACTAAATCATCCAATTTATCTGATATCCTAAAAGATAGCTTTAAGAAATCTGACAGTTTTACAAGATGGATGAGCAACGAGCTTCCTGATGTGGAGGATTCCCAAATTCAGTCTAGCTCTGGGGCGTACTGGAACACAGAAGAGGCAGATAGTATCATCGAAGCATCAAGCGGTGAGCCACAGGATCAGTTTACTGTGGCACCAATGCTTTCAGAGGACCAGCTCTTTAGTATAGTTGATTTTTTACCAAGCTGGACATATGCGGTCTCAAAGACTAAGGTATATTACAGTAATGATAGTAAGACATGTTGTCTACATCCTTTTCCTAAGAAAGTCTTGAAACTTCTTTTTTTGCTGAAACCAATGTTCGGCAGCTCATAAAATCTCTTCCATGCCATATAGGTTTTAGTAACTGGTAGATTACTAAATGCCAATGAAGTGACTGAAAGATGCAAGTGGTCATGTATGTTTGGAGAAGTTGAAGTTCCAGCAGAGATTTCATCAGATGGAACTCTATGTTGTTATTCTCCTCCACACAAACCTGGTAGAGTCCCTTTCTATATCACATGTTCCAACAGGTTGGCCTGCAGTGAAGTACGCGAGTTTGAATTTCGTCCAAGTGACTCTCAGTATATGGATGCTCCTAGTCCACATGGTGCAACAAACAAAATTTATTTCCAGATACGTCTTGATAAACTATTGTTCCTGGGGCAAGATGCATACCAAGCAACTATATCTAACCCCAGTCTGGAGATGATTAACTTGAGCAAGAAGATAAGTTTGCTGATAAAAAACAGTGATGAGTGGTCAGAGCTATTAAAGCTTGCTGATGATAATGAGCTTCTTAAAATTGATCAGCAGGATCAGTTTGCTGAAAACTTGATCAAGGAAAAACTGCATGTCTGGCTTCTTCATAAAGCAGGTGATGGTGGGAAGGGACCAAGTGTTGTAGATGATGAGGGGCAGGGTGTACTTCATCTAGCAGCTGCCCTTGGATATGATTGGGCTATCAGACCAACAGTTACTTCCGGTGTGAACATCAATTTCAGAGATGTTCATGGATGGACTGCACTCCATTGGGCTGCATTCTGTGGCAGGTGAGTAATTCAAAAAGTGATATCAGGTAATGTATTTACCTTTCTGTTTTGAATACTGAATTTATGTGACGTTCTTTAACCAACTATGCAGGGAGCGGACTGTTGTCGCGCTTATTGCGCTGGGAGCAGCTCCTGGAGCTTTGACAGACCCAACTCCCGATTTCCCTTCTGGAAGCACACCAGCAGATTTGGCATCTGCTAATGGACACAAGGGAATTTCTGGTTTCCTGGCAGAGTCTTCTCTGACTAGCCATCTTCAGGCCCTCAATCTGAAGGAAGTCAATATGGCCGAAATATCTGGTCTACCTGGCATTGGAGATGTTACCGAGAGAAGTGCTTCTCAGCCTGCAATTGGAGATTCATTAGGCGCTGTTCGTAATGCTGCTCAAGCTGCTGCTCGGATATATCAATTTAATAGAATACAATCCTTCCAAAGAAAGCAAGCCGTTCAATACAAGGATGACAAAGGTGAAATATCAGATGAGCATGCACTTCCGCTCCTGTCTGTCAAGTCATCCAGACCTGGGAAGCTTGACCCCTTGCACACTGCTGCATCTCGTATACAAAATAAGTACAGGGGGTGGAAGGGGAGAAAGGAGTTTCTTCTTATTAGGCAGCGGATTGTAAAGATCCAGGTAAGTCAACTGTATATATCATAATCCACTAGATGTTCTAGTTTTAAGTAACACTCAAAAGTTGCAGTACTTCACTCTTTCTTCAAGTTGAAACACATTGAAGTTTATCGTCCATTTGTTTGTATGCTCCCTGGCTATCTGCAGTATTGATGCATTGCATAGAGATAGCAAAACTTCTGGGATGGGCTGGGGTATCAATAGCAAAACTTCTGGGATGGGATGGGGTATCAGGATGGATGTTCCTATAGTTGGACAGTCGCTTTGTTGTGCTTTTCTGCTTTTCTGCCCGCTGCCTTACCACTTGGCCACGCCCCATTTCGTTTTATGCGACTGCTCATTATGTCTTGTTCAGAAAGACTATCCATTTCATGTGTTTTGAGAAAATTGTCCAATTTGAGTCATTGGCCGCTAAGTCCTCAAATGCCTGAATCTGTATTTTTTTACTGGATAGGCTCATGTGCGTGGCCACCAAGTGAGAAAGCATTATCGGAAGATAATTTGGTCCGTTGGGATAGTGGAGAAAGTTATATTGCGCTGGAGGCGCAGAGGGGCTGGGTTGCGTGGGTTTCGGTCTTCTGAAGGTGCAATGGAGAGCAGCAGTGGTGGAACAAGTACCAATTTGATCACACATAAACCTGCTGGGGATGACTATGATTTCTTGCAAGAAGGACGGAAGCAAACTGAAGACAGGCTGCAGAAAGCTCTTGCCAGAGTCAAGTCCATGGCTCAGTACCCGAAAGCAAGAGATCAGTACCAGAGGATTTTGACTGTTGTATCAAAAATGCAAGAGTCCCAGGTATTGCCCTGGTTTCTTAGGTAGTCTAATGTATCCAAATGGTAGGCATGCACTGCTTATAGAACACTCATACCATTTTCAACTGCTGGTGTTGACAGGCTACACAAGAAAAGACGCTCGAGGACCCAGCAGAGATGGACGAAGGCTCTTTCATGAGTGAATTCAAGGAGCTGTGGGATGATGACACGCCTATCCCTGGCTATTTCTAGTGTACTCAGCTAATTGGTGGATGCGTTTGTAAATCACCCTTTTTTTTAGTCTGCTCCTGAATTGATACACATACTGACAACCCAAGTACTAGTATCTTGGATTTGAATTCTGTTTTATTATTTGCTGCTATTGTGTACAGTGATACCTTATTAACAGTATGGAACTCATGTAAAAAGTTCAATTTAGGTATCAGTCTCATGAATTCTAGGTTGCATGTGTGCATCTGTTAGGAGTTTAAGTAGGCTTTCAGTCACTTTTAGGAGTTTGTGTCTATTTTCCCTTCGGTTGACTAATGATGATACAATGTTGCTTGCACCTTCATCTTGAGGGAGATATATTTTGTACTGGTACTTTCATTTTGTTCTAACTAGCTTAGGGGAGAAAGGCAAAAGATTTCCCGTCTTCTAACTAGCTTAGTACTTACGTTGTTATGGGATACGAGCGTCGGCTCCGTAGAAAAAAGTCCACTTTTTATCCCTGAACTCTTCGGGAAGTTCAGTTTTGTCCTAAAACTTCTGTTTGGTCTGAAACAAACCCTGAACTTTTGGAAAAGTCCATATCACATTTAATTCGAGAAAAATGCTTGTCTAGACAACATGTAGCACAAAAAATGGTAAACCAGGCTGAATAAGAACCAAATCTTGATCGCCTCTTCCAATGACTCATAATCTAAATTCCCGAACCTCCAGAGCACCCGTGGCGACCCACTCTGATGTAATACAGCTAGTCTATGTCGCCCTACTCGTGCACGACCCTCAAGCTTGTCTGACCCGTCCACGACCCAACTCACCCGCATCCCTAACCTGTATACACCTCCGGACCTCACCGCTCAGACTGATGTCAAGTTCAGCGTTGTCACCGCACTCGTCGACGACATCCCATCATCGACGCGCTCATCGGAAGAATATCATGGTCGATTCATGCTGCCATGCTCGTTCCATCAAGCTGGGAGGCACAACTAGTCGTCCAGCTTTAAGAGGGTGAAGCGATGTCGCGGTACACGTCACCATTTTCCTTGGGACGGGTTGTGAACTTTTTCAAGAGTTTAAGGTTCGTTTTGGACCAAATAAAAGTTTTAGGATGAAAAGTAAACTTACTCAAGAGTTCAGGGATGAAAAGTGGACTTTCTTCCCTTATAAATTAGGATGCTGCCGAGCGTCCCCTGGAGGATAATAAGTCGCTCCGATCGTCCGCCTTCCCCACCATAGGATTCTCCTCCCCCAGCTGTCAGATCTTCTGACTGGTTGTCGCTTTCCTCTTTTACTCACAACCTGGAAAAGCTCGTTCGTAGACACAACCGATACGAACAATCGAACACCGCAAAAAATCTCCTCCGCGGCGGAGGCGTAGCTCCAACGGTCGGCTTGGACTACCGCAAGGCATCGATGGCGGCCGGCCTCGTCAAAGGAGGAAGAAATCGCTGCTCCTCAAAGCAACACCACCCTCGTTCGTAGCAGTCGTCGCTGGTCGCAGCACAGCCGTCGCCGGTCACCGCTTCTGCCCTGGCTGCCAGCAGAGGCCATCAGCCTTGCCGTTGTAGCATCGACGACCCATGTTTGTAGCAATTGCGGCCGGCAATTGTAGCAGCGGCCGCCGACATTTGCAGCACACGGTGGAGCCCTAGCACCGCGCGTAGCATCAGCGACCACCACATGAAGCACCGTGGATTAGTGCTGGAAGCATCCCCAATCCGGCTGGCCACATCGTCGCTGCTCCTCGCAGCACCGATGCCCATGGCCGGCATTTGCAGCACAAGGTGGCGCGGTAGCACCGCCACCCACCGCGTGTAGCATCAGAGACCACCGATGGAAGCACTCTGGACTACCGCTGGTAGCATCCAAAATCCGGCTCGCCGCACTATCGCCGCTCCTCTCAGTACCGGCGTCCATGGCTCGAAGCATCGTCGCCGGCCGCTTGCAGCTTCAGAGTTGGGTGCTTGCATCTGCGGCGATGATAACCCACAAGTGTAGGGGATCGTTTGTAGCCTTTTCGATAAATAAGAGTGTCGAACCCAACGAGGAGCTAATGGTAGGATTAATATTCTCTCAAGTTCTATAAATCATTGACACAACTCTACGCACACCAAACGTTTGCTCTATCTAGGAAATAAAACTATAGCAATAAAACGGTATGAAAGGATGGTTTTGCAATATAATAAAGAACAAGAAGATAAAAGTTAGTTGCTGCAGCAATAAAGTATACTAAAAGATCATAAATAACAGAACCATGAGTGTGGAAAAGTGGTGGAAGGCGTGGCGGAATTGTTCATAATTAATTAGTGAAGTTATTCGGTTCATCGTCTTCGATGCAGTTTTCTATGTGAGAGAGGCAAAGCATACACGTTCTCAACTACTTGTGATTACATGTACTATATGTTTGGAACATTAGCAAGCATCCGCAACTACTAACATTCATTAAGGTAAAAACCCAACCATAGCATTAAGTTCATAAGGTCCTCTTTATCCCATACAATGTCAAAAACCGGGATGGGGCTTAGGTTTCTGTCACTCCGGCAGCCCTACCCCCCGGCCTCCTTCACATGCTACAAACCCTATGATGTTATCCACGCGCGCAAGTATATAATGGGTACCATAGGACTGTACCATATCAACATACAACTCGAATCAACCAAATACATTCAATAATTCAACCATAAGACAACAAGGAACTACATAAACATGATATAGATCATAGGATAATATTTTATAGCATCAAACACCATGTTTACAATCGGGATTACAGAGGTTTGTGAGAGAGTGGACCGCTGTAGCTATGAGGAATTGGCGATGGAGATGGCGGTGAAGGCGGCGGCCATGGAGGAAAGGGCAAGGCGGAGGCGGCGCGGGCCGGCCGGCCAAGGGGAGCACCGCCCCCCTAACCCCTTCCTCCATGACTTCTTGGTGCTGTAGAGGAGCCCTCTCCTTGTAGATGAGGGCCAAGGGGGAGGCAAATTCTTGGCTTTTGGTGGCCGCCCCCAAAACTAGGGTTTCCTCTCTTTATATAGGTGGAGGCAATGCTTCCCGGCCCTCCGATGGATGGAACCTTGATCCAATGGCTCTTGGGCACCTCTAGAACCTTCCTAGGGACCCCTCATATCCTTAATGAGGTCCCAAAGTCGTGGCTTGGTCGAATCCTCCAAGTTTGGTAAGAGTTGGAGTCAATCACGTCACCAACTTTCGGAATCCCGTAATCAGATATTTGGCCTTCAGTAAAACAGGGATTCCCGGAGCTACGAACCTCCGATTGGGCTGTTCTTGGGCTTAAATGAAAGCTATGGAAATTTCCACAACGTTGCAGGTAAATTGATTTTCAGTTGACGTCGTCTTCTGGTCTCAAACTGTCAATCTCTGAAATCTGTGAGGAGGACAGATTTCAGGAAAGTCAGAGTCCACCTCCAACAAGGCTCCTTTTGCGTTTTTGCCAATTTCCAAGTGATTCCTACACATCAAAGTGTAAAACAAGAATATTGTGCACTTTTGCAACTATTAATAGGTTAGTCAAATTAAATCATAAACTTAGTATGAAAACAAGTGTCAAAGGTATAAAAGTGGCATGAAACAATAAAAAATTATAGATATGTTTGACACGTATCAACATCCCCAAGCTTAATTCCTACTCGTCCTCGAGTAGGTAAATGATAAAAAAATAATTTTTGATGTTGAATGCTAGGATCATGTCTTCAACAAATGCATGACAAATGCTATATAGATAATGAAACTTAAGCAATTGTGTTAGCTAATGAAAAGATAACGATGAACTAGGAGTTAATAATATGAAATTATAAACATTAACAAGATTATAATGATCATAATAAAGCATGGTAGAGTGGTCTCTCGCTTGCCCCTTTAGTAGAGCAAAACATAAATGCCGGGCACCTCTTGAGATATTAAACAGAGACTAGGAGTAAAGTTTTTCAGAAATGATATAGAATCTCAAACATGCTCCACTCATTAAGACTTTGGGACAAAGCACATTATACTCAGAATGACAGCAATGCTCTATAAGATGGTGCTCAAAGAAGGATGATGACTCAACATAAACATAAAAGAAGGGACCTTCGCAGAGGGAAGCAGGGATTAGTCATGTGCTAGAGCTTTTTATTTTTTATAGAACAGAAGTAAAACAATTTTGAGATATGCATACTTTCGTCAACGATTTCACAGCAAAGAAACTAGCTAGTCCCCTATGACAAGCAAGGCTTTTAAACTTGTGAGAGCAGCAGGTTTAGAGGAACGAGTACATTCCTCTTTCTCCTTGGTTTCACCACTATCCAATGTTTGAGCTGATTTCTCAGATTTGCATTGTGTGGAGGAGAATGGTGAGTTATATTTATATTTTGCTTAAGCTGCTCTCGGGTTGATTCAAGTGAATATGTAATCCATCGACACCGGGTGAAAGGGGGGAAATGACCTTGCTCGTCACAAGTTATATCTAGCTCTCTACTGCTCCCTCATGAGCTTAAAAACAGAGGCACAAAAGGAGTATTTTGAATATTTTAAAGGTAGCACATGACAAATTTACTTGGAATGGCAAGAAATACCATGCATAGGTAGATATGGTGGACTCAGCTGGAATACTTTGGCTTAAGGAATTTGGATGCACGGATGGACCATTACACCCAGTGAAAGTGGAGGCTAGCAAAAGATGGGAAAGCGACCAAATTTGAGCATTACTGTCATAATCATGCTTTGCGACAAAATACTTAATGAATAAAACATAAGAGAGGTTCTTCAATTCTAAAGTACAATAAACCGTCAAGGCATAACAGACTGTATTTTTAGTCTTTCAACATGTGTGAACAAGTGCCAAGTCAATCCGAATAAATCTTTTGGAGGAGGATCCCACTTCACCATTCCACATTATGAACAAAATAACGCATGTTAACATCAAAATAACATATTATACCCTCTTAGCTAGTTGAGACTAACCATTAGAAAACATGAACTACGAAGCAACATTATACACACAACATTTTTAAGTTTAAACAAATAACTAACCAACCAAATAAAACTCCAATCAACTCTCCAGAAAGGGTATAAATAAAAGATATAACAATCAGCTCATTATTGTGATGGTGCATGATGCTAACACAAAGATATAATAGATAATAAATTAAGATACAAACGCTCCAAGTTTATGCAAGTTTCTATGTTGCTCAAAAAATAAAGTTTGAAGGTTTGCAAACCGAGAGGTTGTTGATGTAGAGGGATGCAAAGGCATCCCCAAGCTTATGGTTTTGACCAATCTTGGATATTTCTCAATTTGATGTTCCTTCATTCCCTGTGAAAAAACTTCAACACAAAAACTCTCCCATTCTTTTTCTACGGTTAGACATTAGTATACTAAAGATAACATTTCCAAAGTGCTGCCATTAAACTAAAACAAATTTTGTTTTCAAGTTACAGGGAGGTTGCTTAAGTGGCCAACTTTAAAATAATGGATGAGATCCAAAAAGAATCAAATGAAAACGCAAAGAGGCCACTTTTGCAACAAAAGTCAGAATCTGTCCAGAAAAACAGCAGCTGGAAAACATAATTTTTAAGTAAACTTAAACGTCTCTGAAATTTTCGCCAATTTTTGAGCGCACAGAGGATTAGTAGATACTTTCTCTGTAAACATTTTGTGACATTTCGAGCTTCCAGTAAAACATGAAAAATCGGGCAGTGAACAGCAAATACTGAAAACAGAAAAACCACTTTTTAATTATGCATCAACTAAAACCAAATGGGTAAAACTTGGTACTTTATTTTGGAAAACTAAAAGACCAGAGGGAAAAACAAAAACAAACGGAAAGTAAAAACAAACCGACGCTCCAAGAATAGCACATAATATGTAAAGCAATAAAAATATAGTACCACGGGTGAAAACTGATGATTGTCGACTTAGACGCTTGTGACTTCTTGTATATTTCAGAGGAGGTCCATGGGAACCTCCCCAATATTGAGCTTTTATCCCTTCTTGATCTTCCTTCATCACCTCGCTCTTGAATACTTGAAAACTTCCTTCACACAAAACTTCTAATAAACTTCATTAGAGGGTTAGTTCTCAAACAAAATAATCCACATTCAGTTCTCACTTAACAAATTAAATGAACTTGTTCCTAAACATTAGCTACTGCCACAAAGATCTAAGTGATGCTCAGGGATCAAAAGAACTCCACTTTGCCCGTAAAAGAAGCGATGTAAGAACAAAGACAGAATCTGTCAAAAACAGAGCAGAATGTAAAGATGATTTTTTTCGGGATACTGGGACACCTCAAATCAGAAAACTTAAAACTAATGAAAGTTAGACAAAACCCTGATGCTTACTTCAAAAATTTGCAGACCCATATCACGTTCTGTGATTTTTTAGAATTTCGTATGGTGACAGACAGAAATCTGTTTCTGGACAGCAACTCAAAAATTTAACTTTCCTCTCATTAGAGGCTATTCTTGGCACAAAAACCGAAACAAAAAGGATACAAGGGAGTTGCTACAGAGGCAACAACACCCAAACACAAAGAAAAACAAAAAGAAACAGAAAGTAAAAATAAAATGGGTTGCCTCCCATGAGCGCTTTTCTTTAATGCCTTTTAGCTAGGCTTATTTTAATGATGCTCTCATAAGATTAAGAGTTGAAATAATAAGGAGAGCATCAAGGAGCAAATATCAAACACATTTAAATCTAACCCTCTTCCTATGCATAGGAATCTTGTAAGAAAATAAATCATTGAAACATAATGTGACTAGCATAAGAGGGCAAAACAAATGCAACTTCAAAACTTTCAACATAAAGAGAGGAGACTAAATACTATGAGATATTTAGAACCATGTTTTCCTCTCTCATAATAACTTTCAGTAGCATCATAAGAAAATTTTAATAATATAGCTGTCACAATAAAAATTCTTACAAAAGTCCACATGCATACAATTATTATATAAGGACAATATGAGTAATATAGATCATGAGCGAGACAACCTGATATTTGTTGATGAATAAGAAGGGATGGCTCAGGCATCCCCAAGCTTAAATGGTTGTATCTTCTTGAATATGTTCTTGGGGTGCCCCTGGGCATCCCCAAGGTTGAGTTCTTGTACCTTATCGTTCGTCTCATATCACCATATTGATTTGATCTTATAGACTACATCCACATAAAACTTCACAAAACTCATTAGTAGGGTTAGTGCTCATTAAATAAAATCCACTCATGTCCAAGCATTGGCAAGTTGTAAGACCTCAATTCAATATTATCTACTGTATACTAATCAATTTATAACTTCTATTGATCAAATAAAGATTATAAACATCGAGTATAAGCACAATACTAAATAAAGACAACAATCTGTCAAAAACTGGACAGTCTGTGAAGATCGAATTTTTCGAGGCACTTCTGTAGCTCAAATCAGAAAACTCAAAACTAACGAAAGATAGATAAAAGTATCAGGCTTGCTGTCTAAAAATATCAGAAAAATATAAAATTCTGGTGATTTTAGGAATTTCACGCAACAGGCGCACATAATCTGTTTCTGGACAGCAAAGCAACAAACTTGCATCATAAATAAACTAGAGGTCATAAATACATTTTATTTTTATATTACAGTGGTATATACACAATATATACATGTTTTTAGCTGAGAAGCTTCCATGAAAATATTTGCTTTGGTTTCATAGGCATGAACACAAGTGTTCAAGGTCGACCCCCACTTAACCATTACTCATCTTTCCAATCACTTCTCTTTTTGAAAAAGTTTTAGATAACAAGTAGAACTAATTTTTTTTGTAATTCGTGCTCCCTATCCATACTAAGATATAAAACAACTTACAACTGAAAGTAAAAATTACTTAGAGATAAAGCAAACAAGTGCACACAAGAATATTCACCCCACGCTATTGCTCCCCGGCAACGGCGCCAGAAAAGGTCTTGATAACTCACAAGTGTAGGGGATCGTTTGTAGCCTTTTCGATAAATAAGAGTGTCGAACCCAACGAGGAGCTAAAGGTAGGATTAATATTCTCTCAAGTTCTATCAACCATTGACACAACTCTACGCACACCAAACGTTTGCTCTATCTAGGAAATAAAACTATAGAAATAAAACGGGTATGAAAGGATGGTTTTGCAATATAATAAAGAACAAGAAGATAAAAGTTAGTTGCTGCAGCAATAAAGTATACTAAAATACCATAAATAAAAGAACCATGAGTGTGGAAAAGTAGTGGAAGGCGTGGCGGAATTGTTCATAATTAATTAGTGAAGTTATTCGGTTCATCGTCTTCGATGCAGTTTTCTATGTGAGAGAGGCAAAGCATACACGTTCTCAACTACTTGTGATTACATGTACTATATGATTGGAACATTAGCAAGCATCCGCAACTACTAACATTCATTAAGGTAAAAACCCAACCATAGCATTAAGTTCATAAGGTCCTCTTTATCCCATACAATGTCAAAAACCGGGATGGGGCTTAGGTTTCTGTCACTCCGGCAGCCCTACCCCCCGGCCTCCTTCACATAC
Source organism: Puccinellia tenuiflora (assembly GCA_012064385.1). Lineage (NCBI taxonomy): Eukaryota > Viridiplantae > Streptophyta > Magnoliopsida > Poales > Poaceae > Puccinellia > Puccinellia tenuiflora. Next base: position 869,036 of record QRDG01000537.1, on the reverse strand, counting down.
TACAAACCCTATGATGTTATCCACGCGCGCAAGTATATAATGGGCACCATAGGACTGTACCATATCAACATACAACTCGAATCAACCAAATACATTCAATAATTCAACCATAAGACAACAAGGAACTACATAAACATGACATAGATCATAGGATAATATTTTATAGCATCAAACACCATGCTTACAATCGGGATTACAGAGGTTTGTGAGAGAGTGGACCGCTGTAGCTATGAGGAATTGGCGATGGAGATGGCGGTGAAGGCGGCGGCCATGGAGGAAAGGGCAAGGCGGAGGCGGCGCGTGGCGGCGGCCGGCCGGCCAAGGGGGAGCGCCGCCCCCTAACCCCCTTCCTCCATGACTTCTTGGTGCTGTAGAGAAGCCCCTCCCCCCCTTGTAGATGAGGGCCAAGGGGGAGGTAAATTCGTGGCTTTTGGTGGCCGCCCCCAAAACTGGGGTTTCCTCTCTTTATATAGGTGGAGGCAATGCTTTCCGGCCCTCCGATGGATGGACTCTTGATCCAATGGCTCTTGGGCACCTCTAGAACCTTCCTAGGGACCCCTCATATCCTTAATGAGGTCCCAAAGTCGTGGCTTGGTCGAATCCTCCAAGTTTGGTAAGAGTTGGAGTCAATCACGTCACCAACTTTCGGAATCCCGTAATCAGATATTTGGCCTTCAGTAAACGTGGGATTCCCGGAGCTACGGACCTCCAATTGGGCTGTTCTTGGTCTTAAATGAAGCTTATGTAAATTTCCCACAATGTTGCAGGCAAATTGATTTTCAGTTGACGTCGTCTTTTGGTCTTAAACTGTCAATCTCTGAAATCTGTGAGAAGGACAGATTTCAGGAAGGCCCGCGCTAGGCGTCGGCCGACTGATCCCGTGCGCGGATCGGTCGGTTCGACCGCCGTTGGATTCCCGCATCGAACGGACAGGAAACAGCGCACGTAACTGACGAGCCCACATGGCTGCTTTTACTGCTGCGCAATGCATTGACTACTTTTCCCTCCCACCTCCAGACGTATGGAGCCCACCCACATGTCGATGTTGCTGGGCTACATTACTGTATCGGTCTCATTAAGAATTAATTACTAATTTCTGGGCTTTATTAGTGTACGTGTCTCGTTAGTGCACCTAGAGATAGGAGCGCAACATTTAAGTGCTAAAAAAGGTAGGACAACATTTATGTGCTAAAAAAAGGCAGTGCCACATTTTTTATTATAAAATATTTTTCTCAGGGTGCGTAGAAGTTGCAGAAAATATTGTAATATCCCAACAAAAATCTTCACCACCGTGTACAAAAAATATATATTAGTACAACAAAAATAGTGTAATATTTTAAAAATGTAATGTTACAAAAAAAATGTCCACGTAACAATCATGTTGATACGAATTGATTTGTAATAAAAACGTCAATAATTTTAACAAAAAACATGTGTTGATCTCGTCTCCAAACACAAGTAGTGAACATTGAAAAATGTTGCCGTACAACATAATGGCTCAGCGAGCGAAGAAAAAATTAAATTTCTAGAAATAAATTCAAGTCATCTCATGCAACAAAAAAAATGGATATCGTATTGCAACATCGAAACATTTTTAGAGCAAAAATACCATCGGGTGATTTATCTCTAGTATTGTATCAAATATTCAAATATTGCAACAAATTTTGTCACTCCGCGTACAAAAATTATACCATCACAACAAATCATAGAATATTTTAAAAACAAGTAATGCTACAAAGAGTGATCAAACAACAATTTTTTTTGGTGCAGATTGATTTGCAATAAAAATCATCAACTAATTCAACAAAAATCATAAAATAATTACAATAAAAAAAATTTATTTGTAGAATTAAAAAGCTGTTAAAGCACAAATGTTTTGTTGTAGATTTATTTGCAACAAAAAAATATTACCTATTAAACAAAAATCATATCAACTACAACAAAAAAAACTATTACAACAACAAATCCCTCCAAAATATCTAACAAGTCGAGAAGTAACTATATGTAAATATAGCAAAAACAAATCAAAATACAAGTGGGGCGCAAATGAGTAGCTGGCCTAGTCCTGCACTATGCATGCATTAATGCATACCCTCCTGCGTATGCATGCATACCCTCCTGCATATGCATGCATGGGTCCTGCCTGCTGCTGCCGCTGCATGCATTTTTGTCTTTTTTTTTTTGAACATGGCATGCATTTGTCTTGGTCTAGCGCTAGGTCGCTTGCTTTCAGACACAGAAGCCATAGAAAAAAAGTGAGGCCCAGCACCGTAAAAGGAAGCAGCAGATCGTGGAAAAATGCAGCAGATCGTGGTGGCGCGCGGGAGTTGCCTGCGCATGCACGCGCGGCAGACCGACCGATTTTTTCACGTGATTGGTCGGATGATTCTAAGGCTGGTGCCAGTACATCACCCATTATAGTCCGTGATTAGCGCTGCCACGTCAGCTTTTTTCTTCACTCTCACCCCAATCTCACCACACTATTACCCCCCCGGTGCCAGTGCACGGGCTATAGTGGCAGGCTGTAATTCTCTCCTCCACTCTCACCCCACTATCACCCGCTACCGCCTCCCTATCACCCCTACAGCCCCGCTCCCGCCTCCCTATCGCCCCACTACCGCCGCCAACGCGGGTGAGAGCGGGCGGTAGCGGCCGCTACCGCGGGGGTGGATCCACCGCCCGCCACTACCGTCCCGCCCCCCTACCGCCCCCTCCCGCCTCCCCCCGGGCGATATCGCCCCCCCTCTCGACCCCGTTGGCACCCAGCCTAATTAAATCATAAACTTAGTATTAAAACAAGTGTCAAAGGTATAAAAGTGGCATGAAACAATCAAAAATTATAGATACGTTTGACACGTATCAGGCGACGGTGGTGGCCGCTCGCATCAGTGCGTCCGCGGCAGTGGTGGTGCCGCTTGTAAGCATCGGTGCAGGGGGAGGTAGGGGAGAGGAGGTGCAGGGAAATAGCAACGGGCGGCCATGTGGGGAACCAGCAGTGGGGCTCAACACGGCCACACGGGAAACCAGGGGCGAGCGCCGGTGCAGGGCATCTGTGGCGGAAGAGGATGTGGTCGTTGCGTTCCCGAGAGAGATGTGTCACGGCACGCACATGGTGCGTGCACTGGAGCACAAGCGACGCGCAGCGACCAATCAGGAGAGGCGCAAGGGCCAGCCGACCGGTGGGACCGGGGTCAAGGTGCGACTGCAGGCGGCCAAGCAGTGAGAAGATAAGAACGTATCCCGAAGTCGATGGAGGCATCAAATGATTAGACAACTACTCCCGTGTAGGGCTTCTCTCTTCCTTCCTTCTCCAGCCTGCGTGCTGTTCTTCCGCTCTGCGTGACGTGAGCTTGTATCCAAATTGAGACCTTGTATCCGCGACTCATGTGAATCCGTGAATCGAGTGGGACGAGTGTGACATATGGTATTAGAGCCCTTCGATCCAATTCTCTCCGACTGAATACAACAAAAAAAAAGCAGATCTCGAGAGTGAGGGAGGCGGAACCAGACCAGATCTGGTGAGGTGAGGGAGGCAATCCACAAATCGGGATCGTGGCGGCGTGTGGCGGCGGTGGAAGTGCTAGGGTGCAACTCAGGCGAGCGTTCTCGGTTGGTCGCGGATCCTCACCATGACCGGTAAAATCCCGACGAACTAGCCGGGTTTGGAGCATCATTTGGGGCGGCGCTGGGCGGCAGCAGACCCTCACCGGGACATCAACGACGTGGGACCGCTGCGATGAGATCCAAATGGAGAGCTTGCAAGAAGATCTGACGCAATTGGCGGCCTAGTTCACGAAGCACAACGATGATACAAGCTCGACGCTCATGGCGTTTAAGGACTCGCTCAAGGCCATGGCGAAAACCAATGGCCAGGTCGTCGAGAACATGCATATGGCCTCAACAGTTGGGCGCCTGCCATTGACGACTTGATCCGCGTCCTCCAGAAAACACTGGAGGGAGTGGGCACGCGAGTCGCGATTCTGGAGTCGGTGCGGCACTAGTAGGAAAAGGTTTATAGGTGGATTACTTAGCCGTGGCGCACCACCATTTTGGTGCGCCACGAGTATATAGCCGTGGCGCACCAGACACAGATGCGCCACGCGTAGGACATTACCCGTGGCCCACCAAAATAGTGGTGCGCCACGGCAAAGTGCAGGCTGGGCTGACGGAGGGGCACCCTCCTTAGCCGTGGCACACCCAACACTTGTGCGCCACGGGTAAGAGTATAGCCGTGGCGCACCTTATTCCAATGCACCACCAAAATAATGGTCTCGGGGCCAAATTTTGACCCCACATAGCCGTGGCGCACCAAAATAGTGGTGCGCCATGGGTAACCTCTTACCCGTGGCGCACCTAAATAGTGGTGCGCCACGGGTAAGTTTACTGCTTTCTGCTCCCATGCACCCCCCCTCCCCGGTGATCGCCTGAGTTATGTTACGTAACCTAGTTGTTAGGAAAAATATGAAACACGAATTTCGACGTATTTTGCAAAAAATCATTATGGAAAAGTAAAACGGCGATAACTTTTGCATACGAACTCGGATTTCGACATATAATACCTTAAAAAAAACTAGACGAAAAGTTACATCCAAATCAAATCGCCTACGGCCTTTTGAGCTGTTTTCGGTCTACAGAATCCCAAAATTCGAAAGGGAACACATAGTTTTTTGAGGTTTAAGATTTCTGGGCAGAAAAATAATAAAGAGCCTAACTTACCCGTGGCGCATGGGAAGAGTGGTGCGCCACGGGTACTTCTATAGCCGTGGCGCACCAATATGAGGTGCGCCACGGGTAACCTGAGGGGCATAATCCGCGTGCTCACCATCCGATAGCTCCTAGTGATTTAAAGAAACACACGATCCGTGTGCCTGTCCGTGCTTGTCTCTGATTGGTCGAGAGGGGGCAGACAATCCACCCCTATTCCTTCTATCCTCTGTCCTCCTCTCTCCATATTCTCTTCCTCCTCTCTCCTTCCTCTCTTCTTCATTCTCCATCCCTTCTCCTCTCTCCTCCCTCCCGAGCTCCATGGTCCTCCTCCCTCCCGAGCTCCTCCAGCCACCGCATCCTCATGTTGTTGTGCTCTTCCATGCTCGACCGCGCCCGGCGACGACGAGCACCGACGAGAAGGGCCACGCCGACGGACTCAAGCAGAGCCGTGCCGACGAACTCGAGCCGAGCATGAACCCCCCCGGAGACGTCGACCCCCAACGGCCACCGACCATGAGCTCGGCAGCGGTCGAGCATGAACTAGAAGCCGGCGCGGTCGTGAATCCCCTCGCTCCGGGCGACCTCCTCGACGACGGCGAGCTCCTCCACAACGGCGAGCTCCTCCACGACGAAGGCCTCCTCCACGACGTGAGTGATTCCATGGCGAGCACCTCCACGAGCACCCTCCACGACGGCCGGCGAGCTGCCGGACATGCCGATGTGGGCGGTGGCTGATGTCTACTACACGCTTCTATTCTTGTAGACTTGTTGGGCCTCCAAGCGCAGAGGTTTGTAGGACAGCGGCAAATTTCCCTTAAGTGAGTAACCCAAGGTTTATCGAATCCACGGGAGGTAGAGGTCAAAGATATCCCTCTCAAGCAACCGTGCAATTAAGATACGCATTTTGAAAGTTCAAAGATAGCACATGACAAATTTACTTGGAATGGCGGTGAAATACCATATATAGTGGACTCTCATGGAATAATTTGGCTTAAGGATTTGGATGCATGAGTATAATTCCCACTCAGTACCGGTGAAGGCTAGCAAAAGACTGGGAAACGACCAACTAAGAGAGCAATAACTGTCATAATCATGCTTTGCGATAAAACGATCATTGAATAAAGCATAAGAGCGATACTTCTATTCTTAAACACAATATATCAGCTAGGCTTAACACATTGTATTTTTAGTCTTCACATGTGTGAGCATGTTCCAAGTCAATCCAAATAAATATTCAGAGGAGGATACCACTTCACCATACCCTATAATAAACAGAACAAAGCATGCTTATGAATATTTACTCTTAGCAAGTTGAGACCAATCATAAGAAAACATGAACTACTAAGCAATATTATTTGCGCAACAATCTAACACGACAAGCTAAAGCACGAGCATGTGGATAAACATGTGTACAAAAATGAAAACAAAAAGAGTTCGTACCAAAATTTCTTATCATGCCTGCTTCGTCAAATCTCATCATTAATGCCTTGTCACTTGCACGACCGAAAGATATAAAGATAATAAAAGGGTGCAAGCATCACCACAGACATGAGCTGAACTCTGCATCAACTGTACAATAAAGAGAAGAAGAGAATATTTTTGTGCTTTTCCATTTAGTGAAAAAAGACGCAAAGACTAAAAGATAAATCTTTTTGTTGTTTTCGGTTTTATAAAGAGGCAACTAAATGAAAGAAACAACCAAACAAGAAGCTAAAGAAAATATTTTTGGTCTTTTGGTTATTTTAGAACTAGAAAAGCAAACAGAGGGAAATCTTTTTGGGTTTTCTCTTAAGAAACGAAAAGAGCAACAAGAAGAGAGAAAAAAAAAGAACAAACAAAATAAAGAGAGTAAAATGAAAACATATGGATATACAAAGAGACAACGAACACACCGACATACTATAAATGAGTGAACGAAATGTAAAAGATGTCAGTGAGAAACACGTACTCCCCCAAGCTTAGGCTTTTGGCCTAAGCTGGGAATCACTCCCATGGTGGCGGTGCGTCCCAGTTGGCGCCTGGCTGGGGCTGCCACTGCGGTTGAAGCCACTGCTGATCTTCCAGCTCCTTCTCCGGCTCCTCGGGGGCCTGTGCTGCGAGGTACTAGTCTAACTCCTCCTCAGGAAACGAATATCCGTTCCTGCAAACAACATCAAACAAAGCATGAGCGGGTAATCTCACAAAGCGAGGGTTATTTAAATCAAAGGCAAATAACAACTTATACTGTAAATTCTCCCAAGTAGAATCATGAGTAATAAAATGATGAGATTTCGTTGCAGTAAAGTCTAGCCTAACAACATTCATCTCAACATCATCTTCTCTAACAGGAAATCCAGCAACAGTAAGCATGATTGAGGCAATAATGCCTCCATAAATAGGTCCCCTTGTATTGTTAAGGCTAAGACGGCGAGCAATCAAAGCACCAATATTGTACGTCCTATAACCGTTAATTGCAGTTGGGAAAATAGCAAGATCAGGACTAGAAATGTTACTGGTGTTGTGTCTAGCCAAAACACAACAAGCTATGACGTAGCCGAGATACCTCACAGCGGGAAACTGGATACTCTGAAATTTATCGCGTGTCGACTCCCTCCAGTCTTCATGGCAAAGACTAGTGTAGAGCTCCCTGAGGTACTGGGGCTGCTCATTTATCTTGTTGGTGAGCCCCGTGTTCGGCACACCTATAGCCCTGCAAAAGTCAGACAAATCCATTCTCTCCTAGGCTGTTCATATAGCATGAACTCCATACTAGGGCGATACTGATCATCGATAAAATCAAAACTTTACACAAATATGTTAGTGAGCTTCAAATATTGGGGCCTCTCAACAAGCACAAGCTCACTTAGATTTGCATTAGTAATGAAACTAGTAAATTCATTGAGTATACCTGCCTCTCGTAGAAAATGGTAGCATGGGTATACCGATGAACAAACATCCGACTCACAACCAAGCTCGATGACCCCAACTTCTTCCAAATTCTCATTGTATGAAGGTCTCATCGATTGATTTGAACTAGAGCCTCTTGTCTGTCGACGTTCAGGGGGTTCTTTCTTCTTAAAAATTCCACCAAGATGAAACTTAGGCATCTTCTCTTTTGTGAAATTTTCAACCAAACTTCACAAAACTTGAAAATAAAGCATAGTAAGTGTATTAAACCACCATGGCGACTCTATAACAACTAACACATGCATCAAAACCATCTAGTAAATTATAAATCAAGCATGCAAGTTCATATAAAAGGTTACCTACAGCAACAAAATACTCAAGATATACAAAACGATTCACAATTTCAATTGGAGGGACGGAGGAGTCACATACCGGAGAAGATTTGCTCAAAATCTCAGCGAGAATGATGGGCTAAAAAGGAGATCGAAAAATATGAACAAGAACAGCAAGAACTCGGGTTTGGAAAGTTGCAAAGTGATTTTTCGAGAGAGAGAAGGAAGATGGGGGCTGACTTACCTGGTGCCCCCCGCAGGGCAGGGCGGCCTGTGGCCGCGGCCAGGCCCTCACCCGCGGGTGGGACCCGGCCCTACCGCTGGTGGGTCCCCCTGGTCAGCTGCAGGGTCCCTGTGACTCATTTTTAAAATTAAAATTTCTGTAATTTTTCTGGAATTTTTTGACAACTTTTATTTTTGGACACATATGAAATTAAAATAGATGAATAAAGCAGAACACATAATTTTTAAAGAATATAAACTAAGTAAAAAATAAAAATTTGCAGAGGAATAAAGATAAATAACACAGGCTAAGCTAATGGTTATCAAAGTCTTTATGCAATTAAAATTGATTTGTTAGCAAGGTTGATCAAGTCTTGCTATTACACCAAATTTATACGTCATACAGAATTTAATTTCCATTAAACAACTATGTTACCTCATATCTTATAGGCATTGTCCCAATCATAAGAGTTTCATATTTTCTATGATGCATAAGAATGGGACAATCAATAGCTCCAATCTTGATGGCTTCAATATTTTCAATGGAATTCAAACCATATTTATTACCAACCTTCTGTGGAAAGTAGGTGCTCTTTATCATCAACATGAAAAGTGACTTGCCCTTTGTTACAATCAATCATAGCCCCTGCAGTATTAAGAAAAGGTCTTCCAAGAATAATAGACATATTCTCATCTTCAGGCATTTCCAACACAACAAAGTAAGTTAAGATTAAACAATTAACAACTTTAACAGGAACATCTTCACAAACACCAACTGGCACAGTAGTAGATTTATCAGCCATTTGCAATGAAATATCAGTAGGTATAAGCTTATCTAAATAAAGTCTCTTATAAAGAGAAAAAGGCATAACACTAAATCCTGCACCAAGATCACATAGGGTAGTTCTAACATAATTATTCTTAATTGAGCAAGGAATAGTGGGTATACCTGGATCACCAAGCTTTTCAGGAATTTTTTCCATTAAAGGAGTAATTAGCAAGCATAGTAGAGATCTCCTCATTAGGAATTTTTCTCTCGTTAGACACAATATCCTTCATATACTTTGAATAAGGAGGCAATTTAATAGCATCAGTCAAAGGAATTTGCAAAAAGAGAGGCTTCATCCACTCAAATTTTTTATTATAATGCTCTTCTTCTTTAGTTTTGTGAGATTTAGAAGGGAAAGGCATAGGCCTTTGCACCCATGGCTCTCTTTCTCTACCATGCTTTCTAGCAACAGGAGGCGCAGGCTCTTCCTCCCGTTCTTCAGTTTTATCATTATCATTTTCAAGTTCATTACCACTTTCAGTTTCAGCATCAGAAATAGAAATATTATTAGGATTGTCAACAACAGGCCCTTTATCAATTTCTAGCTCATTAGTTTCTCCTACTCCTTATGTTTCTTCCTTTTCTTTTTCTTCCTATGAGAGCTAGCAACATTTTTTTCAGCTAGTTGAGAGTCTTGTTCAATTCTTTTAGGGTATCCTTCAGAGTAAAAAGGATCTTGAGTGAAAGCACCACCTCTAGTATTAACACCACAAGTTTGTTTTTTAACTTGTGTAGGCATACTAGCAAGCAAATCTTTTTGTACTTTAGTTATTTGTTCAAGTTGAGTTTGAACCATATGAAAATGCTTGACAAGACCTCTAACATCATTAGCAGTTTTATCCAAAACAATATGCAATTTTTTAATAACGCAATATTTATCATGCAATTGCTCTTGAACTTGCATATTAAAATGGGTTTGTTTAACAATAAAGTTATCAAATCCATCCAAACATTGATCAGGAGGCTTCCTATAAGGAATATCACTAGCATTAAAATCAAGAAGAGAGTGTATCTCTACCATAGGAGGGTGAGTGGTAGGCTCACATAAGGTTTCAATTGGAGGTAACTTCTTTACATTTTCAGCTTTATACATTTCTCTTTAATAGATTTCTTGGCTTCTTGCATATCTTCTGGATTTAAGAAAAGGACTCCCCTTTTCTTCAGTGTTGGTAATAGAGGAGGCTCAGGGGTAGCCCAATCATCATGGTTTTGAGCTATTTTAGCCATTAGCTCTTCAGCTTCATCTGTAGTTCGTTTCCAGAAAATACAGCCAACACAACTGTCTAGGTATGTCCTAGATTCAACAGTTAGTCCATTATAAAATATATCAATGAGCTCATTCTTCGGTATCTTATGCCCTGGCCGAGCCCTGAGTAATGAGCAAAACCTCCCCCAAGCTTTGGGGAGCTGCTCATCCTCCAATTGTATGAAATTATAAATCCTATGTAAAGCTGCATGTTGCATGTGAGCAGGGAAATATTTTTTAAAGAAAACATCATGCAATTCATGAGGACTTTTAATAGAACCATAAGATAAACCATTAAACCACACCTTAGCGTCATCTTTTAATGAAAAAGGAAACAACTTCACCAAATAGTAACGCTATATCTTCTTATCATTAGAAAATAAAGAACTATGTGAAGCAAGCTTATTCATATGTTCAATAGCATCATCATTTTCAGTACTACCCAAAAGGGCTCAGACTCAACACTAGATATAAGTGAAAGATCAACAGATAAATCATAATCATCATCTTTAATGCATGTAGGAGAAGTAGCAAACTCAGGATCAGAAACAAACTTGTTTTTCATAGCATGTTTTTCAAGTAACCTTTTTAAAGCATCGGGATCATTAGAAGTATCACAATCCATGCATTGTCTAATAAACTCATCATCAACATCAATATAAGCATCATCATGATAACTACTTTCATAGCTCCCTTTCTCAGGAGAGACATCAGGTGTAATAACATTTTCATTAGAAATTTCAGTAGACTCAATTTCTTTAGACTTAGAAACCAAAGCATTCAGAGAAGGACCTAAAGAGCCAGATTCATCAAGTATATTAGAAGCATCATCAAATTCATCAGACACGGTATCAGAACCAACAGAAGCAACACGTGAAGTGTAGTGGTGTGATGGTGGTGTAACAAGTTGACTTAAAACAATAGGTGAATCAAGATTAGACTTAGTACAGAGATCCGTACCTCGCCTTGTCTTGGATGCCATGATGGTGGGTTTAGGGTCTTGGCTTTTCTTCATGATGAATAATAAATTATAGCAGATAGAATAACTCCCAGGTGAACTAATAAATAAAGCTATGCTCCCCGGCAACTGCGCCAGAAAATAGTCTTGATGACCCACAATTGTAGGGGATCGCAACAGTCTTCACGGGTAGTGTAACCCTAATTTATTGATTTGACACAAGGGGAGCCAAATAATATTTATAAGCCTTAGCAGCTGAGTTGTCAATTCAACCACACCTGAAAAGAAACTCGCTTGACACAATTTATCAGTAGTAACGATGATATGATGGCAGTAGTGCAACAGTAACAACATTAGTAAAATCACATAAGCAATGGTGACAGCGAAAGCAACGGTTGTAAACAGCAAGAATAAAAGACCATTGGCATAGGGATAGATAGACGGGCATTGCATGAATAATATAGCACATGTAATAATTATAACAGGGCACAATGCGAATAGATAATAATAAAGCATCCAAGCATCAAACAATTATATACATGTATTCCTAATTTAGCCGTACATGATTGCAGTAAGAACTTGCACGACATCTTTTTTCCAGCCATCCCGTTTCAGTGGGGCCAAGAAAGGAACTAATGGCAATTAAGGTGTTCCTTTTAATAGAACACCGGAGCAAAGCATTAACACATGAAGAAGACATGTAATGCTCAATCTACAATCCATTCCATTTGATATCCCAATCTGTCACTTTGGGGTCGTCGGTTCCGGACAGTAACAGTTGCATACAACTAGTAGATAGGACTCAAAACATCAATTATATTTATGAAAACATAACTTGTTCAGATCTGAAATCATGCCACTCGGACTCTAAGTGACAAGCAATGAGCACAACTAGTTGCAACAATGATGATTAACACAAATAGAGGATACTAGGCATCATGCCCTAACAATTTGGCATCTAATTACATGAGCAATACTATTCAATCCCTTCCATCCCCTTGCCTACAATGGGGAACTACTCACACATGGATGGGGGAATCATGAATGGTTGCTGGAGAGGCATTGGCGGTGACGATGGCGGCGATCTCCACTCCGCCAGGGTGCCGGAACAGCGATTCTGGTCACCGAATTTGGGTTTCGAGGTGGCGGCGGAGCTCCGTAATGTTTCTGGAAAAAGTGGTCACGTTCCATAATTTTTAGGTCAGGAGGAGGCTATATTCCAAAGGAGGGCGAGAGGTGGCGCTCCAGGGGCAGGGGCGGCCCCTGGCTGCGGCCCAAGGCCCACCTGCGGGTGGGGCCCACCCCAGCTCCTGGGATGGCCCCTCCGCGAGCCCTCCTGGCTCCGTGGCTATTTTCCCTCAAAACTCTGTTTTCTGATTTTCTAGAATTTTCCGCGAAAGTTTTATTCCTGCACAAAAATAAGACACCAAGTGCAATTCTGCTGAAAACAGCGTCAGTCCATGTTAGTTCCAATCAAATCATGCAAATTAGAGGCAAAACAATAGCAAAAGTGTTTGGAAAATTAGATACGTTTGAGACGTATCACATGGCACTGATAACCCACAAGTGTAGGGGATCGTTTGTAGCCTTTTCAATAAATAAGAGTGTCGAACCCAACGAGGAGCTAAAGGTAGGATTAATATTCTCTCAAGTTCTATCAACCATTGACACAACTCTACGCACACCAAACGTTTGCTCTATCTAGGAAATAAAACTATAGGAATAAAACGGGCATGAAAGGATAGCTTTGCAAGATAATAAATAACAAGAAAATAAATGTTAGTTGCTGCAGCAATAAGGTAACATAAAGTGACATAATGTAACACAACCATGAGTGTGGAAAAGTGGTGGAAGGCGTGGCGGAATTGTCCATAATTAATTAGTGACGCTACTCGATTCATTGTCTTCGATGCAGTTTTCTATGTGGGAGAGGCAAAGCATACACGTTCTCAACTACTTGTAATTACATGTACTATATGACTGGAACATTAGCAAGCATCCGCAACTACTAACATTCATTAAGGTAAAACCCAACCATAGCATTAAGATCATACGGTCCTCTTTATCCCATACAATGTCAAAAATCGGGATGGGGCTTAGGTTTCTGTCACTCCGGCAGCCCTACCCCCCGGCCTCCTTCACGTACTACAAACCCTATGATGTCATCCATGCGCACATAAATATATAATGGGCACCATAGGACTGTACCATATCGACATACAACTCGAATCAACCAAACATATTCAATAATTCAACCATATGACAAAAAGAACTACACAAACATGACATAGATCATTGGATAATACTTTATAGCATCAAACACCATGTTTACATAGAGGGGTACAGAGGTTTGTGGGAGAGTGGACCACTGTATACAATGAGGAATTGGCGATGGAGATGGCGGTGAAGGCGGCGGCCATGGAGGAAAGGGCAAGGCGGAGGCGGCACGGGTGGCGCCGGCAGCGGCGGCGCATGGCGGCGGCCGGCTGGCTAGGGGGAGCGCCGTCCCCTAACCCCCTTCCTCCATGGCTTCTTGGTGCTGTAGAGGAGCCCTCCCCCTTGTAGATGAGAGCCAAGGGGGAGGCAAATTCGTGGCTTTTGGTGGCTGCCCCCAAAACTAGGGTTTCCTCTCTTTATATAGGTGGAGACAATGCTTCCCGGCCCTCCGATGGATGCCCCTTGATCCAATGGCTCTTGGGCACCTCTAGAACCTTCCTAGGGACCCCTCATATCCTTAATGAGGTTCCAAAGTCGTGGCTTGGTCGAATCCTCCAAGTTTGGTAAGAGTTGGAGTCAATCACGTCACCAACTTTCGGAATCCCGTAATCAGATATTTGGCAGAAGGTTTTGGATGTATAGTTGGTTCGTTTCCTTTTACTTACCTTGGTCTTCCAATGGGTACCACAAGGCCAAGATTGATCGACATGATGCCCCTTGTATCTTTTTTAGCTTATGGGGGAAGGTTGCAGCTGATTGGCTCTTGCCTGGCCTCCATGTCGGTGTATTTCTTGTGTTCTTTGGAGATTCCCCCTGGTATCTTGAAGCAGATTTACAGGATCATCAGGAAATGTCTTTGGAGAGGTAACAACCCGGACTCTAAAAAGCAATCTTTGGCCTCTTTGGATATGATTTGCAAGCCAAGGAAAAGTGGGGGACTAGGTATTGTGGACTTTCACAAGCAGAACCAAGGTCTACTCATGAAGCACTTGCATAAGTTTTTCAACAAGGAAGATGTTCCCTGGGTTAAACTAGTTTGGAGATGCTATCCGGAGGGGGTACCCCAGAGTGCTGCGCCCTGTGGCTCTTTTTGGTGGCGGGATGTGATCAAGCTGGCACCCATCTATTTTGGTTTCTGCATTGTGCAAGTTGGATCAGGTGACACGATTCGATTTTGGTCTGATTGTTGGAATGGGAGGGCGTTTCATCAGCAATTCCCTAGATTATTCTCCTTTGCTTTGAATCCTGATATTTCGGTAAAGGAAGTGCTCTCTTCTGTGGATATGGCTCAGTTGTTTGCTCTGCCGCTCTCAGTCCAAGCCTTCGAGGAATTTCAGGTCTTGCAGTTGCTTTTGGAGCAAGTTAATGTTAACACATCGACAAGTGATGAATGGAAGACTATCTGGAGCAAGTTGCTTTTGGAGCAAGTTATTCCTCTAGCAGGTACTACCATCATTGTTTCAAGGATCAGCATGCGAGCAAAGTATATTCATGGATATGGGAAAGTAAGGTGATGCTTCGCATTAAGGTATTTGCTTGGCTGCTTGTCAGTGACAGATTGAATACCCGAGATATGCTGCGTAGGAGACATTGGAATGTCACGGAAGAGCTGCATTGTGTCATGTGTCCCACCCATGAAACGGAGGATTGGATGCATCTGTTCTTTCATTGTTCTTTCAGTATGAGAGTGTGGAATTATCTCCAAATTCAGTGGGAGGACGGTGGCAGTTTTGAGGAGGTTTTTAAGAGCGCAAGATCACGTTTTCGACAACCGTTTTTTGCTGAAGTGGTCATCATTGCGTGCTGGCACATCTGGAAACAAAGGAATGCGGCTATCTTTCAAAATGTGCTTCCAACTTTCCGGTCTTGGAAAGGTGGTTTTGTTCATGAGCTCACCATGCATACGCATAGGGTGAAGGCTAAACATTCTCAACAACTCTCTGTATGGATTGATAGTCTAGCTTAGTTTCATTGTTCTTCTCTTGTAAATATTGTACAGACTTGTTTTCTGCTTTTCAATAAAATACTGTGGGGCGTAAGCCTTACAGTCCTTATATTCAAAAAATCACGTCACCAACTTTCGGAATCCCGTAATTAGATATTTGGACTTCAGTAAAACGGGGATTCCCGGAGCTACGGACCTCCGATTGGGCTGTTCTTGGGCTTAAATGAAAGCTATGGAAATTTCCCACAACGTTGCAAGCAAATTGATTTTCAGTTGACGTCGTCTTCTGGTCTCAAACTGTAAATCTCTGAAATCTGTGAGGAGGACAGATTTCAGGAAAGTCGGAGTCCACCTCCAAAAAGGCTTCTTTTGCGTTTTTGCCAATTTCCAAGTGATTTCTACACATCAAAGTGTAAAACAAGAACATTGTGCACTTTTGCAACTATTAATAGGTTAGTCAAATTAAATCATACACTTAGTATGAAAACAAGTGTCAAAGGTATAAATGGAAAAGACTTGCTACCCCCATGTGTAGCTACACACCCTAAGTTTGACTGAAACGTATATGCAACGGTAAAATGAGATTACTCAAGTAGACAAGGGGGATGTCACTAGTAGACTTCATAGAATTATTAAAAAGTATTTTGAAATTTTTTCGAATTTGTTTCCATCCGCTGTGATTTTTTTAGTAAAGTTTGACCCAAAAGTCAACAAATAAGTCAACTATGAAAAAAAGCTAAAAATGACGACCAAAAAATATTTTTTTGAAATTCCGAAACCAGTTTTGTACACCAAATATTCATGTTTTACTAGGAAAACAAACTAAAACAGATACATATGGCTTGCATCTCCGCATAACGCATGGGTGTGTAGCTACCCATGCGGGTAGCAAATTGTCTCTCAAGGTATAAAAGTGGCATGAAACAATAAAAAATTATAGATACGTTTGACACGTATCAATATCCCCAAGCTTAATTCCTTCTCGTCCTCGAGTAGGTAAATGATAACAAATAATTTTTGATGTTGAATGCTAGGATCATGTCTTCAACAAATGCATGACAAATGCTATATAGATAATGAAACTTAAGCAATTGTGTTAGCTAATGAAAAGATAACGATGAACTAGGAGTTAATAATATGAAATTATAAACATTAACAAGATTATAATGATCATAATAAAGCATGGTAGAGTGGTCTCTCGCTTTCCCCTTTAGTAGAGCAAAACATAAATGCCGGGCACCTCTTGAGATATTAAACAGAGACTAGGAGTAAAGTTTTTCAGAAATGATATAGAATCTCAAACATGCTCCACTCATTAAGACTTTGGGACAAAGCACATTATACTCAGAATGACAGCAATGCTCTATAAGATGGTGCTCAAAGAAGGATGATGACTCAACATAAACATAAAAGAAGGGCCCTTCGCAGAGGGAAGCAGGGATTAGTCATGTGCTAGAGCTTTTGTTTTTTATAGAACAGATGTAAAACAATTTTAAGATATGCATGCTTTCGTCAACGATTTCACAGCAAAGAAACTAGCTAGTCCCCTATGACAAGCAAGGCTTTTAGACTTGTGAGAGCAGCAGGTTTAGAGGAACGAGTACATTCCTCTTTCTCCTTGGTTTCACCACTATCCAATGTTTGAGCTGATTTCTCAGATTTGCATTGTGTGGAGGAGAATGGTGAGTTATATTTATATTTTTCTTAAGACGCTCTCAGGTTGATTCAAGTGAAGACGTAATCCATCGACACCGAGTGAAAGGGGGGAAATGACCGTGCTCATCACAAGTTATATCTAACTCTTCACTGCTCCCTCATGAGCTTAAAAACAGAGGCACAAAAGGAGTATTTTGAATATTTTAAAGGTAGAACATGAAAAATTTACTTGTAATGACAAGAAATACCATGCATAGGCAGATATGGTGGACTCAGCTGGAATACTTTAGCTTAAGAAATTTGGATGCACGGATGGACCATTACACCCAGTGCAAGTGGAGGCTAGCAAAAGATGGGAAAGCGACCAAATTTGAGCATTACTATCATAATCATGCTTTGCGACAAAATACTTAATGAATAAAACATAAGAGAGATTCTTCAATTCTAAAGTACAATAAACCGTCAAGGCATAACAGACTGTATTTTTAGTCTATCAACGTGTGTGAACATGTGCCAAGTCAATCCGAATAAATCTTTTGGAGGAGGATCCCACTTCACCATTCCACATTATGAACAAAATAACGCATGTTAACATCAAAATAACATATTATACCCTCTTAGCTAGTTGACACTAACCATTAGAAAACATGAACTACGAAGCAACATTATACACACATCATTTTTAAGTTTAAATAAATAACTAACCAACTAAATAAAACTCCAATCAACTCTCCGGAAAGGGTATAAATAAAAGATATAACAATCAGCTCATTATTGTGATGGTGCATGATGCTAACACAAAGATATAATAGATAATAAATTAAGATACAAACGCTCCAAGTTTATGCAAGTTTCTATGTTGCTCAAAAAACAAAGTTTAAAGGTTTGCAAACCGAGAGGTTGTTGATGTAGAGGGATGCAAAGGCATCCCCAAGCTTATGGTTTTGACCAATCTTGGATATTTCTCAATTTGATGTTCCTTCATTCCCTGTGAAAAAACTTCAATACAAAAACTCTCCCATTCTTTTTCTACGGTTAGACATTAGTATACTAAAGATAACATTTCCAATGTGCTGCCATTAAACTAAATTTTTTTTTCAATTTACAGGGAGGTTGCTTAAGTGGCCAACTTTAAAATAATGGATGAGGTCCAAAAAGAATCAAATGAAAACGCAAAGATGCCACTTTTGCAACAAAAGTCAGAAT
>QRDG01000537.1:672259-850723 GCA_012064385.1 Puccinellia tenuiflora | reverse complement strand
CACGGGTGAAAACTGATGATTGTCGATGAAGAAGGGGATGCCTTGGGCATCCCCAAGCTTAGACGCTTGTGACTTCTTATATATTTCAGAGAAGGTCCATGGGAACCTCCCCAATATTGAGCTTTTATCCCTTCTTGATCTTCCTTCATCACCTCGCTCTTGAATACTTGAAAACCTCCTTCACACAAACTTCTAATAAACTTTATTAGAGGGTTAGTTCTCAAACAAAATAATCCACCTTCAGTTCTCACTTAACAAATTAAATGAACTTGTTCCTAAACATTAGCTACTGCCAGAAAAATCTAAGTGATGCTCCGGGATCAAAAGAACTCCACTTTTCCCGTAAAAGAAGCAATGTAAGAACAAAGACAGAATCTGTCAAAAATAGAGAAGAATGTAAAGATGATATTTTTGGGATACCGGGACACCTCAAATCAGAAAACTTAAAACTAATGAAAGTTAGAAAAACCCTGATTCTTACTGTAAAAAATTTGCAGACCCATATCACGTTCTGTAATTTTTTAGAATTTCGTATGGTGACAGACAGAAATCTGTTTCTGGACAGCAACTCAAAAATTTAACTTTCCTCTCATTAGAGGCTATTCTTGGCACAAAACCAAAACAAAACGATACAAGGGAGTTGCTACAGAGGTAACAACACCCAAACACAAAGAAAAACAAAAATAAACAGAAAGTAAAAATAAAATGGGTTGCCTCCCATGAGCGCTTTCTTTAATGCCTTTTAGCTAGCTTATTTTAATGATGCTCTCATAAGATTAAGAGTTTGAAACAATAAGGAGAGCATCAAGGAGCAAATAACAAACACATTTAAATATAAAACTATTCCTATGCATAAGAATCTTGTAAGAAAATAAATCATTGAAACATAATGTGACTAGCATAAGAGGGCAAAACAAATGCAACTTCAAAACTTTCAACATAAAGAGAGGAGACTAAATACTATGAGATATTTAGAACCATATTTTCCTCTCTCATAATAACTTTCAGTAGCATCATAAGTAAATTTTAATAATATAGATGTCAAATAAAAAGTCTTGCAAAAGTCCACATGCATACAATTATTATATAAGGACAATATGAGTAATATAGATCATGAACGAGACAACCTGATATTTGTTGATGAACAAGAAGGGATGGCTCGGGCATCCCCAAGCTTAAATGGTTGTATTTTCTTGAATATGTTCTTGGGGTGCCCCTGGGCATCCCCAATCTTGAGTTCTTGTACCTTATCATTTGTCTCATATCACCATATTGATTGGATCTTATAGACTACATCCACATAAAACTTCACAAAACTCATTAGTAGGGTTAGTGCTCATTAAATAAAATCCACTCATATCCAAGCATTGACAAGTTGTAGACCTCAATTCAATATTATCAACTGTATACTAATCAATTTATAACTTCTATTGATCAAATAAAATTATAAACATCGAGTATAAGCACAATACAAAATAAAGACAACAATCTGCCAAAACTGGACAGTATGTGAAGATCGAATTTTTCGAGTCACTCTGTAGCTCAAATCAGAAAACTCAAAACCAACGAAAGATAGATAAAAGTATCAGCCTTGCTGTCTAAAAATATCAGAAAACATAAAATTCTGGTGATTTTAGGAATTTCGTGCAACAGGCGCACAAAATCTGTTTCTGAACAGCAAAGCAATAAACTTGCATCATAAATAAACTAGAGGTCATATATCCATTTTATTTTTATATACAGTGGTATATACACAATATATACATGTTTTAGCAGAGAATCTTCCATGGAAAAATTTGCTTTGGTTTCATAGGCATGAACACAAGTGTTCAAGGTCGACCCCCACTTACCATTGCACCTTTTTCAATCACTTCTCTTTTGAAAAAGTTTATATAACAAGTACAACTAATTTTTTTGGTAATTCGTGCTCCCTATCCATACTAAGATAGAAAACAACTTACAAATGAAAGTAAAAATTACTTAGAGATAAAGCAAACAAGTGCACACAAGAATATTCATCCCACGCTATTGCTCCCCGACAACGGCGCCAGAAAAGGTCTTGATAACCCACAAGTGTTGGGGATCGTGTGTAGCCTTTTCGATAAATAAGAGTGTCGAACCCAACGAGGAGTTAAAGGTAAGATTAATATTCTCTCAACTTCTATCAACCATTGACACAACTCTACACACACCAAACATTTGCTCTATCTAGTAAATAAAACTATAGGAATAAAACGGGTATGAAAGGATAGTTTTGCAATATAATAAAGAACAAAAAGATAAAACTTAGTTGCTGCAGCAATAAAGTATACTAAAAGACCATGTATAACAGAACCATGAGTTTGGAAAAGTGGTGGAAGGCATGGCGGAATTGTTCATAATTAATTAGTGAAGTTATTCGGTTCATCGTCTTCGATGCAGTTTTCTATGTGAGAGAGGCAAAGCATACACGTTCTCAACTACTTGTGATTACATGTACTATATGATTGGAACATTATCAAGCATCCGCAACTACTAACATTCATTAAGGTAAAAACCCAACCATAGCATTAAGATCATAAGGTCCTCTTTGTCGCATACAATGTCAAAAACCGGGATGGGGTTTAGGTTTCTGTCACTCCGGCAGCCCTACCCCCCGGCCTCCTTCACATACTACAAATCCTATGATATTATCCATGCGTGCATAAGTATATTATGGGCACCATAGGACTGTACCATATCAACATATAACTCAAATCAACCAAATATATTCATTAACTCAACCATAAGACAACAAGGAACTACACAAACATGACATAGATCGTAGGATAATATTTTGTAGCATCAAACACCATGTTTACATAGGGGATTACAGAGGTTTGTGAGAGAATGGACCACTATATCTATGAAGGAATTGGCGATGGAGATGGCGGTGAAGGCGGCGGCCATGGAGGAAAGGTAAAGGCGGAGGCGGCGCGGGCAGCGGCCGGCCAGCCAAGGGGGAGCGCCGCCCCCTAACCCCCTTCCTCCACGACTTCTTGGTGCTGTAGAGGAGCCCTCCCCCTTTTAGATAAGGGCCAAGGGGGAGAAAATTCGTGGCTTTTGGTGGCTGCCCCCAAAACTAGGGTTTCCACTTTTTATATAGGTGGAGACAATGCTTCCTGGCCCTCCGATGGATGGCCACTTGATCCAATGGCTCTTGGGCACCTGTAGAACCTTCCTAGGGACCCCTCATATCCTTAATGAGGTCCAAAGTCGTGGCTTGGTCGAATCCTCCAAGTTTGGTAAGAATTGGAGTTAATCACGTCACCAACTTTCGGAATCCCGTAATCAGATATTTGGCCTTCAGTAAAACAGGGATTCTCGGAGCTACGAACCTCCGATTGAGCTGTTCTTAGGCTTAAATGAAAGCTATGAAAATTTCCCACAACGTTGCAGGAAAATTGATTTTCAGTTGACATCATCTTCTGGTCTCAAACTGTCAATCTCTGAAATCTATGAGGAGGATAGATTTCAGGAAAGTCAGAATCCACCTCCAACAAGGCTCCTTTTGCGTTTTTGCCAATTTCCAAGTGATTCCTACACATCAAAGTGTAAAACAAGAACATTGTGCAGTTTTACAACTATTAATAGGTTAGTCAAATTAAATCATAAACTTAGTATGAAAACAAGTGACAAACGTATAAAAGTGGCATGAAACAATAAAAAATTATAAATACGTTTGACACGTATCAACATCTCCAAGCTTAATTCCTACTCGTCCTTGAGTAGGTAAATGATAACAAAATAATTTTTGATGTTGAATGCTAGGATCATGTCTTCAATAAATGCATGACAAATGCTATATAGATAATGAAACTTAAGCAATTATGTTAGCTAATGAAAAGATAACAATGAGCTAGGAGTTAATAATATAAAATTATAAACATTAACAAGATTATAATGATCATAATAAAGAATGGTAGAGTGGTCTCTCGCTTGCCCCTTTAGTAGAGCAAAACATAAATGCCGGGCACCTCTTGAGATATTAAACAGAGACTAGGAGTAAAGTTTTTCAGAAATGATATAGAATCTCAAACATGCTCCACTCATTAAGACTTTGGGACAAAGCACATTATACTCAGAATGACAACAATGCTCTATAAAATGGTGCTCAAAGAAGGGTGATGACTCAACATAAATATAAAAGAAAGGCCCTTCGCAGAGGAAAGCAGGGATTAATCATGTGCTAGAGCTTTTGAGTAGTGAATGTCTTTGTCAACGAATGGCAGTAATAAACTTAGCATAACCTGTATCAAGCAAGATATAAACTTTGAGAGCAGTTTCCATTAGGATTTTTATTTTGAGCTGACACTCCTCGCCACCTTGTCTTTCACAAACCATGGCTAGCCGAATTCACAGGTGCCTACCAACTTTCCACTGGTCATGGAGGAGTGTCTTTATATTTTATATTTAAGCTTATGCTATTTAGCACCAGCTCTCTTGTAATTTTAAATGAGAACAGAAACACTTGATTGATACAGGGTATACTAAACTCCTTGCCACTTCCTCATGAGCTAGTAACAGTGTCACAAAAAGAAGTATTTGTTTTAAAGGTAGCACATGATAAATTTACTTGGAATGGTGGTGAAATACCATATATAGGAAGATATAGTGGACTCAAATGAAATACTTTGGCTTAAGTAATATGGATGCACGGATGGACCATTACACCCAGTGCAAGTGGAGGCTAACAAATACGGGAAAGCGACCAAATTTGAGAATTACTTCCATAATCATGCTTTGCGACAAAATACTTAATGAATAAAACATAAGAGAGGTTCTTCAATTCTAAACCACAATAAACCGTCAACGCATAACAGACTGTATTTTTAGTCTTTCAACATGTGTGAACATGTGCCAAGTCAATCCGAATAAATCTTTTGGAGGACCATTCCACTTCACCATACCACATTATGAACAAAATACCGCATGTTAACATCAAAATAACATATTATATCCTATTTGCTAGTTGAGACTAACCATTAGAAAACATGAACTACGAAGCAACATTATACACACAACATTTTTAAGTTTAAACAAATAACTAACCAACCAAATAAAACTCCAATCAACTCTCCAGAAAGAGTATAAATAAAAGATATAACAATGAGCTCATTATTGTGATGATGCATGATGCTAACACAAAGATATAATAGATAATAAATTAAGATACAAACGCTCCAAGTTTATGCAAGTTTCTATGTTGCTCAAAAAACAGAGTTTGAAGGTTTGCAAACCAAGAGGTTGTTGATGTAGAGGGATGAAAAGGCATCCCCAAGCTTATGGTTTTGACCAATCTTGGATATTTCTCAATTTGATGTTCCTTCATTCCCTGTGAAAAAACTTCAACACAAAAACTCTCCCATTCTTTTTCTACGGTTAGACATTAGTATACTAAAGATAACATTTCCAAAGTGCTGCCATTAAACTAAAACAAATTTTGTTTTCAAGTTACAGGGAGTTTGCTTAAATGGCCAACTTTAAAATAATGGATGAGATCCAAAAAGAATCAAATGAAAACGCAAAGAGTCCACTTTTGCAACAAAAGTCAGAATCTGTCCAGAAAAACAGCACCTGCAAAACATAAGTGTTAAGTAAACTTAAACGTCTCTGAAATTTTTGCCAATTTTTGAGCGTGCAGAGGATTAGTTGATACTTTCTTTGTAAAAAAATTGTGATATTTAGAGCTTCCAGTAAAACATGAAAAATCGGCCAGTGAACAGTAAATACTGAAAACAGAAAAATCACTTTTTAATTATGCATCAACTAAAACCAAATGGATAAAACTTGGTACTTTATTTTTGGAAAACTAAAAGACAAGAGGGCAAACCAAAAACAATTCAAAGTAAAAAAACAAACGCTCCAAGAATAGCACATAATATGTAAAGCAATAAAAATATAGTACCACGGGTGAAAACTGATGATTGTCGATGAAGAAGGGGATGCCTTGGGCATCCCCAAGCTTAGACGCTTGTGACTTCTTATATATTTCAGAGAAGGTCCATGGGAACCTCCCCAATATTGAGCTTTTATCCCTTCTTGATCTTCCTTCATCACCTCGCTCTTGAATACTTGAAAACCTCCTTCACACAAAACTTCTAATAAACTTTATTAGAGGGTTAGTTCTCAAACAAAATAATCCACCTTCAGTTCTCACTTAACAAATTAAATGAACTTGTTCCTAAACATTAGCTACTGCCAGAAAAATCTAAGTGATGCTCCGGGATCAAAAGAACTCCACTTTTCACGAAAAAGAAGCAATGTAAGAACAAAGACAGAATCTGTCAAAAATAGAGAAGAATGTAAAGATGATATTTTTGGGATACTGGGACACCTCAAATCAGAAAACTTAAAACTAATGAAAGTTAGACAAAACCCTGATGCTTACTGTAAAAAATTTGCAGACACATATCACGTTCTGTGATTTTTTAGAATTTCGTATGGTGACAGACAGAAATCTGTTTCTGGATAGCAACTCAAAAATTTAACTTTCCTCTCATTAGAGGCTATTCTTGGCACGAAAACCAAAACAAAAAGGATACAAGGGAGTTGCTACAGAGGCAACAACACCCAAACACAAAGAAAAACAAAAATAAACAGAAAGTAAAAATAAAATGGGTTGCCTCCCATGAGCGCTTTTCTTTAATGCCTTTTAGCTAGGCTTATTTTAATGATGCTCTCATAAGATTAAGAGTTGAAACAATAAGGAGAGCATCAAGGAGCAAATAACAAACACATTTAAATATAAACCTATTCCTATGCATAGGAATCTTGTAAGAAAATAAATCATTGAAACATAATGTGACTAGCATAAGAGGGCAAACCAAATGCAACTTCAAAACTTTCAACATAAAGAGAGGAGACTAAATACTATGAGATATTTAGAACCGTATTTTCCTCTCTCATAATAACTTTCAGTAGCATCATAAGTAAATTTTAATAATATAGATGTCACAATAAAAGTCTTGCAAAAGTCCACATGCATACAATTATTATATAAGGACAATATGAGTAATATAGATCATGAACGAGACAACCTGATATTTGTTGATGAACAAGAAGGGATGGCTCGGGCATCCCCAAGCTTAAATGGTTGTATCTTCTTGAATATGTTCTTGGGGTGCCCCTGGGCATCCCCAATCTTGAGTTCTTGTACCTTATCATTCGTCTCATATCACCATATTGATTTGATCTTATAGACTACATCCACATAAAACTTCACAAAACTCATTAGTAGGGTTAGTGCTCATTAAATAAAATCCACTCATATCCAAGCGTTGACAAGTTGAAGACCTCAATTCAATATTATCAACTGTATACTAATCAATTTATAACTTCTATTGATCAAATAAAATTATAAACATCGAGTATAAGCACAATACTAAATAAAGACAACAATCTGCCAAAAACTGGACAGTATGTGAAGATCGAATTTTTCGAGTCACTTCTGTAGCTCAAATCAGAAAACTCAAAACCAACGAAAGATAGATAAATGTATCTGCCTTGCTGTCTAAAAATATAAGAAAAACATAAAATTCTGGTGATTTTAGGAATTTCACGCAACAGGCGCACAAAATCTGTTTCTGGACAGCAAAGCAACAAACTTGCATCATAAATAAACTAGAGGTCATATATCCATTTTATTTTTATATACAGTGGTATATACACAATATATACATGTTTTTAGCAGAGAATCTTCCATGGAAAAATTTGCTTTGGTTTCATAGGCATGAACACAAGTGTTCAAGGTCGACCCCCACTTAACCATTGCACCTTTTTTCAATCACTTCTCTTTTTGAAAAAGTTTATATAACAAGTACAACTAAGTTTTTTGGTAATTCGTGCTCCCTATCCATACTAAGATAGAAAACAACTTACAAATGAAGGTAAAAATTACTTAGAGATAAAGTAAACAAGTGCACACAAGAATATTCATCCCACGCTAGCTATTGCTCCCCGGCAACGGCGCCTGAAAAGGTCTTGATAACCCACAAGTGTAGGGATCGTGTGTAGCCCTTTCGATAAATAAGAGTGTCGAACCCAACGAGGAGCTAAAGGTAGGATTAATATTCTCTCAAGTTCTATCAACCATTGACACAACTCTACACACACCAAACATTTGCTCTATCTAGGAAATAAAACTATAGGAATAAAACAGGTATGAAAGGATAGTTTTGCAATATAATAAAGAACAAGAAGATAATAGTTAGTTGCTGAAGCAATAAAGTATACTAAAAGACCATGAATAATAGAACCATGAGTGTGGAGAAGTGGTGGAAGGCGTGGCGGAATTGATCATAATTAATTAGTGAAGTTATTCAGTTCATCGTCTTTGATGCAGTTTTCTATGTGAGAGAGGCAAAGCATACACGTTCCCAACTACTTGTGATTACATGTACTATATGATTGGAATATTAGCAAGCATCCGCAACTACTAACATTCATTAAGGTAAAACCCAACCATAGCATTAAGATCATAAGGTCCTCTTTATCCCATACAATGTCAAAAACCGGGATGGGGCTGAGGTTTCTGTCACTCCGGCAGCCCTACCCCCCGGCCTCCCTCACATACTACAAACCCTATGACATTATCCATGCACGCATAAGTATATAATGGGCACCATAGGACTGTACCATATCAACATACAACTTGAATCAACCAAATATATCCAATAACTCAACCATATGACAACAAGGAACTACACAAACATGACATAGATCATAGGATAATATTTTGTAGCATCAAATACCATTTTTACATAGGGGATTAGAGAGGTTTGTGAGAGAATGGACCACTGTAGCTATGAAGGAATTGGTGATGGAGATGGCGGTGAAGGCGGCGGCCATGGAGGAAAGGGCAAGGCGGAGGCGGCGCGGGCGGCCGGCGGCCAGCCGACCAAGGTGGAGCGCCCCCTAACCCCCTTCCTCCATGACTTCTTGGTGATGTAGAGGATCCCTCCCCCTTGTAGATGAGGGCCAAGGGGGAGGCAAATTCGTGGCTTTTGGTGGCTGCCCCCAAAACTAGTGTTCCTCTCTTTATATAGGTGGAGACAATGCTTCCCGGCCCTCCGATGGATGGCCCCTTGATCCAAGGGCTCTTGCGCACCACTCGAACCTTTCTAGGGACCCCTCATATCCTTAATGAGGTCCAAAAGTCGTGGCTTGGTTGAATCCTCCAAGTTTGATAAGAGTTGGAGTCAATCATGTCACCAACTTTCGGAATCCCGTAATAAGATATTTGGCATTTAGTAAAACGGGGATTCCCGGAGCTACGGACCTCCGATTGGCCTGTTCTTGAGCTTCAATGAAAGCTATGGAAATTTCTCACAATGCTGCAGGAAAATTGATTTTCAGTTGACGTCGTTTTCTGGTCTCAAACTGTCAATCTCTGAAATCTGTGAGGAGGACAGATTTCAGGAAAGTCAGAATCCACCTCCAACAAGGCTCCTTTTGCGTTTTTGCCAATTTCCAAGTGATTCCTACACATAACGGGCAGGCCTGGAGGAGTCCCACAGGGCAGGGGCGGCCTCCTGCCGCGGCCCCGCCTTGGCCGGTGGGTGGGACCCGCCCCTGCTCCTGGGGCCCCACCTCAGCTCCCTCCTACGCCTATAAATTCCCAATAAACTTAAAAACATCGAGGCGGTCATTATTTTCCGGAAACTCGACCCCGACGCGCTGTCATCTCGAACCCTAGTTCGGGGTCCCATCTGAAGCTGATCCCAGCACTCTGCCAGAGGGGAGATCGTTCCCGGAGGGCTCTTCATCGCCATGCCTTCCTCCAGGATGATGTGTGAGTAATCGCACCTTGGACTACGGGTCCATGGCAGTAGCTAGTTGGTAGTCTCTCACCCTTGTGCTTAATGTCTTATGATCTTGTGAGCTGCCTAACATGATCAAGATCGATTACTGTAATGCTATGTGATGTGTTTGCTGGGATCCGATGGATTATGAAGTTATGTTCAGATTGTGCATGATTCTTATATGAGTAATTTATGTTCTTGCATGCTCTCCGATGTGCGTAGTTACTCTGGCCAAGTGATTGTGTGTATCCACAAGAGAGGGTAGTTATGCTAGATAGTGGGTTCATGCCCCATTTTGTTCCTGGGCACGAGTGACAGAAACGTCTAAGGGCGAGGGTGTGCTGTTACTACTAAGGGTAAAACAGCGGCGCTAGTGTCTCATTTGATATTAGTGTTGCTTACATCATGTGCTTTACTTAATGCATATGTCTGTTGCTTGCAAGTTAATACCGTTGGGTGACAGGCTGGATAGCGATCCCATGGTGGACTTCTTAGACAAAGACGCAGTTGGACTGAACGGTCTTTGTTCCTTGTCGTGATGCCTCCATAAATATTATCATGTTCTTTTTGTCATAGCTAAATTGGGTTTGTGTCATGATCTTGTCAATTGCCTAGCTGTAATTCGTTCACCCATCACATGCATATTTTATTTACTTGAGAGACTCCACTAGTGAACCCATGGCCCCTGGTCCATCTTTTTACATTGTTTACAACCTCATTTACTTGCTTTTAATCATCATTACTCCTCTGTTCACTTTTGCATTTATTCCATTTCATCATACAATTAACCGCTTTGTGTTCTGCGAGACCGGAGAGATTGACAACCTCTCCGCCGTTGGGGGCAAAGTATTTTGGTTGAGTGTGTGCAGGTCCACGTCTGTTGAAGGTTAAGCGCCAGAGATCTTCAACATTCACCTCATTGTTGATTTCAAAGTCCTACTGGTTCGATAAAGCTCAGTTCTTTAATTGAGGGAAAATTGCTACTATCTACAATTCCGCCTTCGCTTGGGGCACCACCCAACTCTACCAGTGCTTATTAATATCCACAATCAAGCTGTTTTCTGGCGCTGTTGTCGAGGAGCACACTAAAGCTACATAAGAAGATTAGTCCCCGCAACTCTGCCAGCACTTATCAAGCAGTTTTCTGGCGCCGTTGCCAGGGACCTTGGAGCTGTAGCAAGGGGAGCTCATACTCTTAATCTCTTTACTTTGTTTTTGTCTTGCTTGCTTTATTTCTCGTTTAGTTTATTTTCCTGTTTCAAAATTTTAAAACCCAAAAAAATTAGCGCAATCTTTATTCCGGTTTTGTTTATCTTTTACCTAGCAATTATGTTTTCTCCTAAGTTTGGTATGAAAGATGTTAAGGTAGGAAGTGGGGATGTTGTTGGAAAGGATAACATTGAAGAATTCCTCACTTTCGTTAGCAAACTCTACACTCATGATAAAAGATCAATAGTTGAGTTAACTAATAGTTATGATTCTGCCATATCTTGTTTGGTAGCTCGTCTCGAGAAGAGGTTGGTTAATCTAAATCCTATAGTACAGTAAATGTTTCTTAAGCTTGATAGCATGGAAAGAGGGAAGGAAAAAGATTTTGTATTAGAAACTCTTCTCCATGAATTTGATGATATAGTTAAAGAAGCTAGGAAAATATTTGCTCGTTATGGTGCTCGTGGTTCATATCCTAATATTCACTACTCTTTGGATGTTAGGGATGAAAATCTAAGGAAGTACACTCTCACAACTGAAGAAAAGGAGGAGGTTGATATTGCTATACCATTTAAACTCCTAGGGATGGCCTATGCATTGGAAAGCAATTTTGGTTGGATTGCTCCTCAAAATCTATTTGATGAAAGTAGTCAACCAAAGAGAAAAGAGAAGGGTGATTCTCAGCCCTATATTAGCAATATCCAATGTCTTTATGATAAATTTGCTGGTACTCACTTAAAGAATGGTGATGCCTTTGATCCCGAAAAAACTTGATATTTGGCATTGCGCCTAGGTAAAAGGCGTTAAAGAAAAGCGCTTGTTGGGAGGCAACCCATCTTTTATTTTCAGTTTGATTTTTGCTTTTCTTGAGTCATGAAGTTATTACCTCTGTATCAACTTCATTGTATCTTTTTCTTTTGGTTTGTTGTGCCAAGTTTAGCCTCTAATGCATTGAAAGTGCGAGGTATTGAGTTGCTGTCCAAAAACAGATTCTGTGCGCCTGTTGCACGAAAATCCTAGAATCGGAAGAATTTTATATTTTTCTGCTAATTTTTTACAGTAGGCCTAATGCTTTTATCTATCTTTTGTTAGTTTTGAGTTTTCTGATTTGAGTGGCATAAGTGCTTCGAAAAATTCGATCTTTACAGACTGTTCAGATTTTGACAGATTCTACTTCTATTTTGCATTTGTCTCTTTACCATCATGATATGTGATACTCTAGGGGTAGAGTACCACATTGAGACTTAGTAAACTGTAGCTAATGTCTAATGGAGTTAGTTTGCAATTTGTCCTAACTTCAACAGATGTGCGTTTTTAATTTATGAGCACTAACCCTCTAACCAAATTATGAGCAGTTTTGTGTGAAGGGATTTTTTAAGTTCCAAAGGAGAGGAATATGAAGAAATTGAGGATGGATCAGAGCTCAAGCTTGGGGATGCCCCCATGGCACCCCCTCTGAATATCAAGAATTATCAAGAGTCAAAGCTTGGGGATGCCCAAGGCATCCCCTCATCTTCATCGACTATGATAAGGTCGTCTTCGTTGAACTTTGTTTTTATCACTTTACATATTATGTGCTATGCTTGGAGCGTCTTTTTACTTTCAGTTTAGTTTGTTTGTTTGCTGGTCATATCTTTGATTGGATCCTAGCTTTATTTGTATGGGAGAGAGACACGCTCCGCTTTTTGTTTGAATACTCCTTTGCTTCGCTCATATCTTGTTGAGTATTCTTAGCTACTGTCTGTTTTCTAGTAAGCTCTCACTTTTAGCTTTTATCTTGTTTAGAGCTGCTAGTTGTTATGTTAAACTCTCTTGTTCTTCACTTATACTTGTTGGAGAGTTGTTGTTGAAAAATTGCTTGAATTGTCAATGCGACAAAATGCTGTTTGTGTGATGATAGAATAAAATGAAAAGCCTGCATAGTTTTGTAGATCATTGTGTGGATACTTGATGCTTATGAATTGTTTTGAGATGTTAAGTTGAATGATTAAACTTGCTGGTTATTTAGGTGGAATTGATTAGTAAAGAAATATGGTTGAAAGATTGAATTTGTGTGGTTTTTTCATAGTTGTTAATTCATAGTGCTAATCTTTTCATCAAAAGAATTGTTCGGTCAACAAGGGAGACGGTGTAGAGTTTTTATGCTTATGACTGGTAAATATCTTATGTTGTTCTGTTACCGGTTATTATTAGATGTTTGCTTCAAATACCTTCTTTGCTAAGCCCAAAAATTCGTACCAGGTGTATGGTTCACTCGTGCATCCAATCCCCAAAGCCAAACTTTCTCACCAGCTGTGTCCACCATATCTACCTATGCATGGTATTTCCTACCATTCCAAGTAAATTTGTCATGTGCTATCTTTAAAAATTCAAAATATTTCTTTTTATGCCTCTGTTTTTAAGCTCATGAGGGAGCAGTAGAGAGCTAGATATAACTTGATGAGCAGGGTTATTTCCCCCCTTTCACCCGGTGTTGATGGATTATGTCTTCACTTGAATCTACCCGAGAGCAGCTTAAGCAAAAATATAAATAGAACTCACAATTCTTCTCCGCGCAATGCAAAACTGAGAAATCAGCCCAAACATTGGACAGTGGTGAAACCAAGGAGAAAGAGGAGTGTACTCGCTCTTCTAAGAACCAGCTGCTCTCACAAGTCTAAAAAACCTTGCTTGTCATGAGGGACTAGATAGCTTCTCTGTTGTGAAGTCGTTGATGAAAGCATGCATGGCTCAAAATCATTTTACTTCTGTTTCGTAAAGACAAAAAGCTCTAGCACATGACTAATCCCTGCTTCCCTCTGCGAAGGGCCTTTCTTTTACTTTTAATGTTGAGTCAGTTTTCCTCTTCCTTCTATCTCCACAAAAGCAAACATCTAGCATTGACCCTGGGTATCGTTGAGCATATTGCATTGCCAAGATTAAACATGAATCTTTATATTGACATTATCTATAAGATAAACCGTTGGAAGTTGAAGCTTTTTGCTAATTCTTACATCTTCCTTTGTGTTGATTCTCAAACACTTTTGTTATGGAATTATGATCCTTTTGAATTAGACAAATATATTGATCACATTGTTTTCATGCCTTTGACATACTATTTATGAAAGGTTTTGCTTGAATTATTCAACTTGTTTAGTCATTGCTTTCTTGCTATCAATTATAGACAATTGTATAGTATCTCTTGATTCACATCCTTTGATTTGCATTACTATCTTGATCAAGTTTGTGTTGGTTGCATGTATCATAAAAAATTATTTGTTATCACTTACCTACTCGAGGACGAGTAGGAGCTAAGCTTGTGGATGCTGATACGTCTCTGACGTATCTATAATTTTTGACTGCTATAATTTTTGAGTGATCCATGCTAGTTTTGTGATATTGTTGTCGGCACAGTGGAAACCAGGGTAACACGGGCCGGCCTGCCAGGGCCCACTACATTCTTCAGAAGATTTCGCTCAGGACCTGGCTCTCCATGCCTGGAGAGGCTCTCCAGGCCTGGCGAGCCTCGCCAAGGGAAAACCCTCGGCGAGGAACCTCTCCTCGAGAGGACATCAAGCCAAAGGCTCGGCGAGGCCTCCAGCCTCGCGGGGTTTCCTTCTTCGGGAAGCCAGCTCTGTCTCCGCGACAGAGCACACATGGGCTCTGCGCTCCCCGCAGAGTCACGGGCGCGCCAAAGCGTGATGACGCCAGCGCTGTCGTTGCCGTTCTTGTGTATAAAGCAGTCAACAAAGCAGCGCCAAGCCAAGGAGGTCCAAGACTTGCCATTTCGGCGATAAAGAAGCCGTCTGATGCTGCTGACGAGGGCGACGTCACCGTGGGGCACCTCCAAGGCTCCTGCAGCACCGGCCCACCGTCCTGGCTGGACGGTGGCTTTTCCAGCTTTGGTGACGCCGCTCCTGCCACGGACCGCGTCCATGGACTCCACCTTTATCGTGTACCCTGCCTCCTCCTTCGTCGCTATGTGGTAACCCTTCCCGCCAAGATATTTGGGGGAAGAGGCCCAGGACGCCTATAAAAGGAGGAGGAGCCCGTTCGGGCAAAGGGTTGGGTTCTGGTTCGGGTTCGACTCTTCTTCTCCAGTTCTAGGGTTTCAGCCATTGTAGCCACCTCTGAGCTCGACAAGCTCCTCTTGTACTGTGAACCTCTCCAAGCAGTGCAAATACACCAAAAGCAGGACGTAGGGGTTTTACCTCTCCCAGAGGGCCCTGAACCTGGGTAACACCGCGCGTTCATCTCTGCAGTGCTGTCCCTCCCCGAGCCTGACGAGCACCGTCGCCGTGGCACGTTGAGGGTTGTTTGACTCCGTGTTCAGCCCCTTGCCATTACCTTACCTGTTCCTGGGGACAATTCCTCGACATTTGGCGCGCCAGGTAGGGGGCTGATGCGCGTCTTCAACCTCGACACCGCCATGGCCGGTTCTCGCGCCGAACGCCTTGCACGCCGGACGACCAGCGCCGCCACCGCTCCTCCTGCCACCAGACCGCACGGTCGCCCGCGCGGAGACACTGCTCCGGAGCGCCGCGTCGACCCCGAGCCCCACGTCGAGCACCCAGCGGACGACGACGACGACCACGCCGAGGACGACCTCGATGAAGAGGAGGCCTCCTCCCTCCACCCGTCACGGGACCGTGCTGCCTCCTCGCTGGGCCGCCCTGCGCCCAGCCCAGCATCTGCGCTTCTCGTGGCGCAGGAGCTGCTGCAGTACCGTCCCACGGCGGAGGCTCAAGAAGCCTGGCTCAACCGCCTCTCCGAGCTTGTCGGTGCCGCTCGCGTCGTCGCTCCCGCGCCGTCCCGTTCTCTGGTTCTCTCTGGGCGTGTGGGGGACGTAGCGCACGGCGCTCCTCCCGCACCTCCTCTTCAAACCGCGCCCGCTCCAGCTCCACCGCAACCTGCTCCAGCGGGGGCTCCTCCTCGCGACAACCTTGCTGCTTCGCACGCCTCGTGGCCGCATGACTGCCAAATCGTGCAGCGAGCCCCTGAGGACGCACGCGTGAGCATCGAGCGCGGGCAAAACCGCCACAACCGCGCCGTCCAGGACGTCGCCGCCGCAGGGCGCCACCTCCGCGCCTCCCTCGCCAACGGCGTGGTCACCTACGGCATGACGGTTGCGTTCACTCGCAGCCTCCGTCGCGTCGTCTGGCCGGTTAAGTTCAAGCCAGATCTTCCTCCGCGCTACGACGGCAAGAACGACCCTTTGGAGTTCCTGCAGCTCTACACCTTGGCCATCCAGGCTGCTGGGGGCGACGACAAAGTCATGGCGAACTGGTTCCCCATGGCTCTCAAGGACTCCGCGTCCTCGTGGCTCACCAATCTCCCCGCTGAGTCCATCAGCACCTCGGAGGATCTCTGCCGGTGCTTCGTCGCCAACTTCAAGGGCACGTACGAGCGCGGTCTCACGTACAACGACCTCCGCGGCGTGCGCCAGAAGCCTGGCGAGACCCTCCGCAAGTACATCCAGCGCTTCAGCCAGGTGCGGAACAATATTCCCAACGCCACCGACGCGCAGGTCATTTCTGCCTTCCAGGCTGGAGTCACGGACGTGCGGATGCTCGAGAAGCTTGGCATCCACGACAACATCACCACCGTCGTCAAGCTCTTTGACCTGGCGGACAAGTGCGCCAAGGCTGAAGAGGGCCGCTTGTTCGTCAAGAACGAGCCAGCGGACCCCGCCGAGGGGTCCAAGAAGAAGAAATCCTCTGAGAAGCGCAGGACTACCGCGGTCCTCGCGGCTGAGCCCGACGCCAAGCAGCCTCGCGCTGCCACTCCAGCCGCAGGCCTCGAGAAGAAAGATGATCGCCCCTTCTGCATCTACCACAACAGGCATTCCCATGCCACCGAGGACTGCTATGACCTCAAGAGGCTTCGCGAGGCTCGCGAGGGGGAGCAAGGCCGCGGTGGCCACGGCGGTGGCCGCGGCGGCCGCATGGGGCGACGCTGGAACAACAACTACGACAACAACTACCAGCAGAACCCCCAGGCCAACGCCGCCCAGCCCGCGAACGACAACCTCCCTGCCGAGACTCCTGAGGGCTACTAGGTCCCTCGCGGGGCCGCTTGCATCCTCGGCGGGGCCCAGGCCCCCAGCTCCAACCGCCACTTCAAGCAACTCGCTCGCGAGATCGCGGCAGCGCTTCCCGGGGTTGAGGCCTCCAGGCCCCTCAAGTGGTCCCAGTACCCCATCGTCTTCGACTCCGGCGACCACCCCAAGTCCACCTCAACTGTTGGCACCATCCCGCTGGTTTGCACCCCCACCATCAACAATATCGCTGTCTCTAAGACGCTCATCGATGGGGGTGCAGGCCTCAACGTCATCTCTGTCGAGACCTTCGAGAAGCTTCAGGTGCCCTACGAGCGGCTCATGCCCACCAAGCCTTTCTCAGGGGTGACAGAGGGCCTCACAACCCCTCTGGGCAAGTGAGGCTCGCGGTCACCTTTGGCACGCAAGCCAACTACCGCACTGAGTTGATCGACTTCGACGTCGCACACATCGGCCTACCCTACAACGCCATCCTCGGCTACCCCGCCCTCGCCAAGTTCATGGCGGTGACCCACCACGCCTACAACCTCGTCAAGCTTCCTGGCTCAGGTGGCACCATCGTCATCCGCGGCATGGTCTCAGACGCCCTGTACGCTGCGCAAGCGGCCTACAAGGCTGCCGCGGTGGCGTCCCCCGCTGACGAGGACGAGGAGCCCCTCCCGAGGCCCCCCGCGAAGAAGAAGCAGCTGTTCTCTCAGGAGAAGGCCGCGACAAAGCAGGTGTCTCTTGGGGCAAGCGGCTCGGGGGCTAGCGTCACCATCGGCGCCAACCTGCCTCCCAAATAGGAAAGCGCGCTCGTCGCCTTCCTCAGGGCAAACTCTGACATGTTTGCATGGACACCGTCAGATATGTCCGGCGTACCGAGGGAGGTGATCGAGCACCACTTAGCCGTGTGTCCAAACGCACGTCCCGTGAAGCAAAAGGCGCAGCGCCAGGCGCCAGAGAAGTAAGATTTCATCGTCAAGGAAGTAGGAAAGTTGAAGAAAGCTAGCATCATCAAGGAAGTTGTCCATCCCACTTGGCTCGCCAACGGTGTAGTCGTCCCCAAGCACACCGGAGGAAGCCGCCTCTGCATCGACTTCACCGACCTCAACAAGGCCTGCCCCAAGGACCCCTATCCCCTCCCGAGGATCGACCAGATCGTGGACTCCACCGCCGGCTCCGCGCTCCTCTGTTTTCTGGATGCCTTCTCTGGTTATCACCAGATCAAGATGGCGAAGGAAGACGAGGAGAAGACAGCATTTCTCACCCCTTGTGGTGTGTTTTGCTACGTCTGCATGCCCTTCGGCCTGAAAAATGCCGGTGCCACTTTCCAGCGCCTCATGAGGATCGCCTTGGGGGCTCAAATGGGAAGGAATGCAGAGGCCTACGTCGACGACATCGTGGTCAAGACCCGCGAGGAGGACACGCTCATCAAGGACCTCGAGGAGACCTTTGCCAACCTGCGCAAGGTGAACATCAAGCTGAACCCCGCCAAGTGCGTCTTCGGGGTCCCTTCAGGCAAGCTCCTCGAGTTCCTGGTGTCTCATCGCGGCATCGAAGCAGACCCTGACAAGATCAAGGCCATCGAAGAAATGCAGACTCCTCGTTGCCTCAAGGACATGCAACGCTTGGCGGGATGTATGGCCAGCCTTGGCCGTTTCATCTCCAAGTTCGGCGAGAGGGCACTGCCATTTTTCAAGATCATGAAGAGGTCTGGTCCTTTCAAGTGGACCCCTGAAGCGGCAAAAGCCTTCGAGGACCTGAAGAAATATCTGGCGAGCCCACCCATCATGGTTGCCCCAAGCCCTCGCAAGCCTCTGAAGCTGTACCTTGCAGCCACTCCTCAGACGGCAAGCGCGGTCTTGGTGGCTGAAAGGGAAGAGCCAGTCCTCGCCAAGCAGAACTCAGCCTCGCCAAGCCCAGAGCTCCGTGACAAGGAAGCAGCCTCGCCAAGCCTCCAGCCTCATGCCGAGCCACTACAAGCAGGACCTAAAGAGAACCTCGACAGGGACTCCACCGAGCCTCCAGAGGAGCCCACCGCTGCCACGCCTACAACCACCCTCGTCGAGCATCCCGTGTACTTCGTCAGCACAGTGCTGCGGGACGAGGCTTGAAAAGAGAATCCATTATCTAATTTTTTTGGGTTTTAGATTTATATAAATAAAAAAAAGTACTGAAAATAAACTAGCAATGCAAACAAGAATAAAAGTTTAGCACAACGCTCCCCGACAACGGCGCTAGAAAAAGTACTTGATAATCCCCAAGAGCAAGGAATCACTGTAGCACAATTTGATAAGTATTTGAGTATCGAACCCACGAGGAGCTGAAGGTAAACTATCTATTCTCTAAAGCCCTATAACCCTCTTATTTGGCCTTTTATGTAAAGCAATAAATCTGAGTATGAAAGAAACTAACTAATGGATGCAAGTGATGTGGAGTAGGTTTATCTAACAACGAGTTTCTAATGAAGGTTTCTAATGCAAGTATCTAATGCAAGTATCTTAGAGCAGTTTTATCAAAGTAGCAAGAATCTCAAGTAGCAAATATCTCAAGGGAGCAAATGTTCTGGCAATTGTTATTTCATTTGTGTGGTTGTCACAATTAGTGAAGCACATGTTTTAGTCTTAATTGTTTCTTCTAGGGAGGAGCCATAAATAGTTGGAGCCAAGTTAATGAGCAAATTACACAACTCTTATGATGGATCTCATGGTCAATTTAATGTGCAGCACAAGAATTATTAAGACATAATTGTCCCACCATAGCCTTAAGTTCTAGGGTCTCCCATATATCCCCCAATAGATGTAACTTCATGATTCGATCTTGGGCTTACTTGTCCTCCCAAGTCCTCCTCACTCCATTACCTTACCGGTGATCACCTTACATGCATTCCCCAACATATGCGTGCACTCATACATTGTCCATTAAGACAATCATAAAAGATCAGAAAACTTGTATGCAACCAATCAACGAACTATTTCACTATTGCCATGAACAAGTCACTTCTCAAACATAGATAGAGAGACACAATAGATCATGGGAAAAGAATATTGCATCATACATCATGTTTGCCAAGAGTTTATAGTGGAGAGATGGAGATGATCTTGTTGTAGATGTTGATGATGAACACGCCGGAGGGGGGTGGAGCCCTCTGGAGGTGGATTCCGGCGGCGTTTCCCCCTCCGATCTTCTCCGGCGACAGCCTTCTGTCTCTCTGTTTCTGGTTTGGTGTCTCTCCGCCGCCTCCTCTGGAAAAACGTCGGGGGACCTCTTATATAGGCATTTTTAGGTCACGAGGATGCTTCTGGGCGAAGGATCGATGCAAACGGGGCCACGAGGGCCAAATGGGATGGGCCCACACGGCCTGGTACTGTAGCCGCGTGGGACCCCCCCTTTTGGTCCTCCGGCCTCCGTTCGTTGAGTTCTTTCGCTCCTAAATCTTCTCCTTCCAAAATAATGAACCCCCTAAATTTATAGCTCATTATGAAAAAGGGGTTTTCTGCCTGCGCAGGATTAATTCCATAAAAAGAGTAAATCATTATAAATTATCAAAAATCATTAAATAACAGTAATATACCCCTTATATGATGCAAATATGATTGGAATATAACTATTATAGTGCAAAGTTCATGTATGCATTTTAGATGCATCACCCTGCCATCTGGTCCTGTCCCGAGGAGCTGCACAAAGCAAACTTTTAATAGGAAAAGAAAGGACGCTCTCTCCTATCATGCTAACGTGTTATCAGAAGCAAACCGCAAGCACAGTTGGTAGTACATTTCTGTGGTGAATTTTGTCTCACCACAGCACTGCCCGATTCCTCCTTTCCGTGGCAGTACGGCATGACCGAGCGGCAGTGCCTTGTCCGTGAGGCTTCTCGTGGCGCTTCTACCCGTCAGCCACCGGCACATACCAGCCCCCTTCTTATGGGTTGCTAAAGTTGACTCAAGCTTCAAACCAAAGGATGATACTAAGAAAATCAAGCTCTCAGAAGAAGATCCGACAAAGGAAACCACCATTGGTGCTAGCCTCAGTGACAAATAGGAAGGCGAGCTCGTCAAGTTTCTCCGTGAGAATCGGGATATCTTTGCCTGGTCTCCATCTGACATGCCAGGTGTTCCGAGGAAGCTTGCCGAGCACTCCTTAAAAGTCAACAAGGACGCTAAGGCGGTGAAACAAGGTCTCCGATGGCTCGGAACAGAGAAGCGCAAGGCGGTAGGAAAAGAGATCCTAAGGCTCACTGCTGCCAAATTCATCCGTGAAGTCGTCCACACTGATTGGTTGGCAAATCCCGTGCTTGTCCCAAAGAAAAACACCTCTGAGCTACATATGTGCATTGATTTCACTGGCTTAAACAAAGCCTGTCCTAAGGATCCTTTTGCCTTACCGCGTATCGATCAGGTCATTGATTCAACTGCCGGCTCAGAGATGCTATGTTTTCTTGACGCCTATTCGGGTTACCATCAGATAAAGATGAAGGAGTCAGATCAAATCAAGACGTCCTTCACTACGCCATATGGCAATTACTGCTACGTCACAATGCCGTTCGACTTAAAGAACGCCGGTGCTAATTACAAAAGGTGTATGCAGCGGTGTTTGGACAAGCAAATTGGCCGCAATGTTCACGTCTATGTCAATGACATTGCAGTCATGTCGAAGAAGCGTAGCGATCTCATCGCCGATCTGTCGGAAACCTTCGCAAACCTAAGGGAGTACCAGATGAAGCTTAATCCGGCAAAATGCGTCTTCGGTGTACCCGCAGGCAAGCTTCTAGGCTTCATTGTTTCCCAAAGAGGAATTGAAGTTAACCTGGAAAAGATAAAGGCAATTCGGAACATTGAAAGGTCGACTTGTCTAAAAGACATACATCGGCTTACGGGTTCCGCCATGGCTGTTACCCGATTCATTAGCCGGCTTGGAGATAAAGCTTTGCCCCTGTACAAACTCCTCAAAAAGTCGGACAATTTTGTTTGGACAAAGGAGGCAGAGGCAGCTTTAGCTCAGCTGAAGTATACATTGATGCACTCTCCAATCCTGGCAGCTCCGAAGGAAAGAGAGCCGTGTTTGCTCTACATGTCGGCCACCAATTTCATCATAAGTGTCATCATTGTAGTTGAATGCCTGGAGGAAGGAAAGCAATGGCCGGATCAGCGCCCTGTCTCATTTACTAGCGAGGTGTTTTCAGATTCAAAGCAGCGCTACCCTCACTACCAGAAGTTAGCCTATAGCGTATTCTTTGCCGCCAGCAAGCTGCGGCATTATTTCCATGATCACACAATCATGGTGGTCAGCAAAGCTCTGCTAAAGGGCATCATCAACAATGCCGATGCAACGGGACGAGTCGCCGAATGGGGCATCGAGTTACGAGCGTTCGACATACAGTACAAGCCAAGAACCGCCATCAAATCTCAAGTCTTAGCCGAGTTTGTCGCAGACTGGACAGAGGCGATGGAGAGCACACCTTTGCCGGACTCTCAATACTGGATAATGCACTTCTATGGCTCAAAGATGAAAGAGGGCTCGGGGGCTGGCGTTGTGTTAAAGTCGCCTAAGGGTGACAAGCTTAGCAATGTCCTCCGAATCCAGTTCAATGCCACAAATTAACAATGTGGCAGAGTATGAGGCTCTCCTCCATGGCCTTCATATGGCGAAGGAGTTGGGAGTAAAGTGCATACTTTGTTTCGGCGACTCGGATCTTGTGGTGCAACAACTTGATGGAACCTGGGACACGAAAAGCCCAACAATGGTGGAATACAGGAGAACAGTCGACGAATTCGGCTGATGTTTTGCTGTCTTAGAGGTCTGAAATATCTCCCGGGATGACAATGAAACCGCTGATGCCTTAGCCAGGATAGGGTCCAAGCAGATGGAGGTGCCTCCAGACATATTCCTCCATCATCTGCATAAGCCATCCATCAAAGGCGGCGACGAAGATTACCCCTTATCGGCAGAATCAGTTCATGTGTGCCTGGTAACCCCAGATTGGACCACGCCATACATTGATTTCCTGGTGAACAAAAAACTGCCGGAGGACGACGAAGTGCTAAGCCGTCTGATTGATTGCCGATCAAAGGCGTACACGATAATTGACGGACAGCTCTACAAACGGAGCACATCCGACATCTTGCAAAGATGCGTCTCTCCAGAGGAAGGGCGGCAAATTCTCAAGGAAATCCACTCCGGCGAATGTGGGCATCACGTGGCGGCAAAGGCATTGGTTGCCAAGGCGTTTCGGCACGGTTTCTTCTGGCCGACGGTTAAGGAGGATGCTATCAACATCGTTAAAACTTGTGAACGATGTTAACGCTACACAAAGCAGGCTCACTTGCCGGCTCAGGAGCTCCAGACGATCCCTATAATCTGGCCGTTCGCGGTCTGGGGGCTCGACATGGTGGGACCATTCAAGACTGCAAGAGGAGCCTTAACTCATCTGCTGGTGGCGGTCGACAAATTCACATTGTGGGTGGAGGCAAAGCCAATCAAAAAACTCAACGGAGCTACAGCTACAAAGTTCATCGTTGAGATAACAACTCGATTGGGCACCCCACATAGCATCATCATTAATAATGGCACAAACTTTGCCGTCGGTGAGCTATCGAAGTTTTGCAGCCAATCGAAAATCCGGCTAGACGTGGCATCGGTGGCGCATCCGCAATACATTGGACAGGTTGAGCACACTAACGGCATTATTTTACAGGGTATTAAGTCGAGGCTTGAAACACCATTGCATCGAGAAGCTGGCGCTTGGGTGGATGAATTGCCGGCTGTCCTATGGAGTATTCATACTACCACAACCAGGTCAACCGGCTTCACCCCCTTCTTCCTTGTTTACTGAGCCGTAGTAGTTTTGCCAACCAACATGATCCACGATTCGCCTCGAGTCACAGCCTACGTCGAAGCAGACACGGAAGAAGCACGTCAAGACGGCTTAGATATCCTCGAAGAAGAAAGAGAGTTAGCTCTCCGACGATCCGCCATCTATCAGCAAGATCTACGTCGCTATTAGAGCCGTAGAGTGCGGAATCGATCTTTTCCAGAAGGCGACTTAGTGCTTTGGCTT
This sequence comes from Puccinellia tenuiflora, assembly GCA_012064385.1. Taxonomy (NCBI): domain Eukaryota; kingdom Viridiplantae; phylum Streptophyta; class Magnoliopsida; order Poales; family Poaceae; genus Puccinellia; species Puccinellia tenuiflora. The sequence goes on along the minus strand of QRDG01000537.1, from coordinate 826,617 downwards.
GTGCAAAGCCGGCAGCACAAGTTATCCCCTTCATGGGAAGGACCTTTCGTTATCAGTAAAGCACTGAAGAACGGGTCATACTATCTACTCGACTTAAGGGATTCAAAGTAAGATCCCAGGAAGAAAGGTCGCAAGAGGAAAAGGCATGTAGATGACGACTTAGATGAGATGAAATGTCCGTGGAATATCGCTCAGCTACGTCATGTTTACACTTAGCAAATTCTATTGTAACCTTGTCAGTGTGATCATAAAATAAAAATTGGTTTCTCTCATGTGAAATTCGAGAATCTATACCATCCTTTATTTCCTAATGATCTTATTGTTATTATCTGTTTACCCGAAATTGCCTGTGTTGCTAGTTGGTAAACTGTCTTTCTTGTTGAATCTGCCTTAAGGTGATGAAAAAACAAAGTTTTGCCAAATAACGTTTGTCTGATAGCTTTTTGCGCCGGGTTGCTTCAAAGCGTTTCGACACCGCAAGGCGGCACTTGATCTGGGTCTAAAAAGATTGGTCATTTCGTACCCTGTTACTCAGCAAGTTTGCTTCACAATTGGTTTGTCGGCGCTTAAAGGATAAGGTGTCAAGGACAGAATAAACTGAGGCATAAAAATTGCAAACTTGCAGAATAATAAAGCCGAACTAACACGGCAAAGGACTTAGTTGTTTATGGACATTCACATTGTTTGGACGGCTTTACACCATAAACTTTACATTTTCAGGGTGGCGGGCTCAAGGAGCAAGTTCAGCTCATGCAGATTTGTTCGCCTCTTCACCGTCATCATCGGACTGGACGGGAGTTGGTGGGCACGGCACCTTCTTGAAAATGGTGGTGAGGGAGACCATTTTGGCAACCTTGCTGGCATAGCCGGAGATGGAGTGCATGATTTTCTTCCGGTCTTGGTCGTCCAGCGGTGAGCCATCCTCTTTTTCAAGAGGAAAGCCGGATGCAACGCGCCAGGCTTCCGCTTCCGGGTAATGCGCCATCATCCGGCCCAAAGCCGTCTTCACGCCTCCACGAGTGCTGGATCGCAGCCGTTCGTCAAAGAACGAAGTTGCTTCATCCAGTTCAGCCGCCAGGCCTACAAGGTCCGTCAATGGCTCAGGTTGCCGGGAAAGAATTTCTCGGCAAGCTCTTTTCCCGAAGAAAGGATCTTCGGGAGGAGTTCCCCAACTTCCAAAATCCGGTCAAGCCGGTTTTCCGCTGTCAGCTCATGGCCATAACCCGCCGGAGCTGCGAAAGGCGTAGTTGAGTTATAAAATGGCTAAGACAAAAATACAGTGAATTTGGGTTCTTAATTAAAACTTACTCAAAAGCTGGTTGTCTATGGCCAGCGATTCATCGAGACGCTTGTCAAGCTGGTCCTGGACGTCACGGAGGGCATCCTTGTTTTTCTGCCTCTCCGTTTCCAGGGTTTGTTTGGCTTGTGCAAGGTTTTTCCTGGCTGTCTCCAGCTCCGACTTCATCGTTTCATTAAGCTTTTTTAGCTCAATTTTTTCATTGAGGAACCGGACGATGCTGCCAATGTTCTCAGTGAACTCCTTAGCTTTATTGATGGCGTCTGTGTCCAAAAAAATTTCAGCAGTACAACAATAAAGCCTGATGTAAAAAGGTAAAGGTTTTCGGCATTCATACCTTGGTATGTGACCCATTCTTCCTCAAACCCGGCGATGATGGCATCCTTGTTCGCCAGCTTAGTCTTTAGCCGGCGCATCTCCTGATTTCGCACACCCAAACAATTGATGGATTCAGCACCAATTTTTCGATGGATCTGCGTAAGGAGTTGCTAAAAGCCTAAAGCTATATTGACGAGTAAATGTGGCTACAGGACGGCCTTTCATTGCTAGGGGGCTAAACATATGCATTTGTGTTAACTCGGATCACTATGTCGGCTAGTTCTTATAACTTAACCCGGCATAGTGCTCGGGGGCTACTGGGAAGTTATTTGCCTGGTAGTGCTCGCGGAGAAGGGACATGCCGGCCTCAAAGCTCTCAGCAAAGTAATTCTGCTGGTCTTCGAGAATCTCTATGACATCAAAGGTGTCATAGGCCTTGGTTTGATCAGGCTCATCATCCCGGACGGTTGTTCCCTTCTTCCGGGATAGCCGGGGAGCACGCATGAACCGGCTCATGAATTCTGGCTTGATGTATCCCTCTTCGTCAAAGGCCTCTGCCTTGATCGAAGGAAAGGACGGGGCATCATTAGCCAGAGCTTCAGCCATTGGTGGGGAAGGAGGAGATGTCACCTTTCCCGTAATCTCTGTCCATTGCGGGGGAGGCGTAATCCTGGCTTTTCCCAGAGAAGGACCTGCCGTCATGGTGCGGGTGCTCTCCTCAACTGGAGTCATCTTTGAAACCGAAGGAGTGGAAGGAGCAACGGCGGGAGATGTCTTCTTCTGCGTGGCGCACACCTTTTGTTTAAGGAAAGGACCCTTCTTTATCCTGCAAAAACAAAGGATTAAGCTTAGCAAATCCAGCAATACTGCAGCGCAAGGAAGGAGACGTTTTAGCCGACTTACTTCTTGCTGGGGATATTGAGCCTAGCGAGAGCGCCGTCATCTCCTGATGACTTGACGCCAATCATAACAGATTGGCTTTTCCTCTTTTGGCTCTCTGCAGAAGCCGAAGAAAAGGTGACAGGCCGCTTGGTCACTTTGCTGGACGATGATGTGCCAGCTGACCCGGCGGCGGCAACACCGGGAATCTGAAGAATAATGCAAGTTAGCCTGTTGAACATAAAGCCGAATCCCTTAAAGAATTGAAGTTTGAATCCGACAAAATACCTTTGGGGGAGGGTTGGCTGCCGTAAACATTGGCAGCGATTCTTCATATTGCTGGCCTTCGTTAGGCCGGGCTTTGATAAGCCGGTTGAGGCGCGCTTGGAAGAGCTCCTCATCCAGGTCCTCTTCGCTGGTCCACATGGGATCAGCATTGTCCATGTACTCGCACAAAAGGCGAGCGTGATGTTGAAGGGGTTGGATCCATCTCTTAAACCAGCATATTATTGTGTCTTCCCCGGTTAAGGGAGGAGAGCCGGAGGTTAACTCTGTAATCCTTGCTTGTATGGCGGCAAGGTCCGCAGGCATCTTCGCTAACGGCTTCTTCTTCCAGGATGGCAAGGGAGTGCCGGCCATGTCTATCAAAGGGGCAAGCCCCTGCAGCCGGTTTGGAGGTGCCATGTCGTTGCAATCGAAAAAGGTGGACGCCCACCCCTTTGCCGAATCAACGATTGGAACCTGAGGGTACCAATCTATATCCCGGCAGCAATTGAAGCTGATGGAGCCGACCACCAACAGCTCCTTGTTCGCAGTTTGCCTCTTGACTAAGAATCATCTTTGGAAGAAGTCTAACCTAGGTGCTATACCTAAGTAGCCTTCAAAAGTGCTACAAAGCCGGAGATGTACAACAAACTGTTGGGGGTGATGTTGTGGAGCTGGAGGCCAGAGTGATCTAGGATCTCTATCAGAAAAGCCGAAGGCGGCAAAGAGAAACCCCTAGATATGAGGGAAGAAAGGAGTACCCGCTCATCCTTGACTAGTGTCGGAGACGGGTCGCTGAAGGCGGATCGCCAAGTCAGTGCAATTGCAGAAGCCGGAGGAAGGACGCCGTCAGAGGCCATGCTCTCTAGATCGCCTTCCTCTACTGCAGAGCAGACCCAGTTGTGGGTCGGGTTGCTGGCGGCTCCCTTGTTGTTGTCGGCTTCCTCGTCATCTTCTTCTTCGCCGGTGCTTGGTTCGTTAGTCACAGCTTTAGTGGCTACGGAGGCAGAGGCCACTGTAGCAGCGGCTTCGGTAGCAGCTTTTGCGAGAGCCACTTCATCGCGGCTCGTGGCAGCGGAGGAATCCACCGGAGCGGAGGGAGATGCAGTGGTGGTGGCGGATGGCACGGTGCCGGCGGCGGCGGCCGTGGACGCAGAGCCTTCCATTGGCGGAGCCGTATCGAGTGGCGTGGCGTCGATGACGGGAGAGCTCGGAGCACTGGACGCCATGGAGTGCGAAGAAGAACTCGAGCTTGGGAGGTGAGATCTGGAGGAGGAAGGAGCTAGGGTTTGCGAATGGTGAGTGGCCGTGGCGAAGGCGAGGAGGCCGGTATTTATAGTGGACGCGCCGAGATTCACACAACAATCCGGAGCCGAGATTTTCGCCATGCGTCACGGATCGAGCCGTTGCGAGATGTTTCTTCCCTCCGACGCCTCGGGTCTTGCTCGGAAAAATGGAAGTTAGCCCCTATGTTCAAAGATGCTCCTCTACTCACTCTGTCGGGTCTGACAGAGCCGTCAAATCGACAAACGCGTGTTAAAGTGCATTCGACTGTTTTTCCGGCATGTTAAGCCGGCGCGTCGAGAACGACAAACAATTTCGGCATGATTGCAGGTTTCTGGGAATGCTCCAAGACTGACGACGGATGAAGAATTTCCTGAACAACACTTTGTCGGAAGAATGAAGCCAACCGTGCAAGTACTTGAAGCTTTCCGGGGGCTACTGTTGGGGTTATGCCGAACAGGTATCCTCACGGATGTGAAGACAAGCCAGCATACCAGGGTGGCCCATAGTGGTGGTAAGCTGAAATCCGGCTTACCGGGCGGCCCAGTATGATGAAGCACAGGAGGCCCATCCGGCTAAGGGAAGGTTCCAGAAGGTGGCCAGCATTGCGGAAGACTTAGCCCTCAAGGCAAGGCCCAAGCCAGATTAGATTAGAACTCTATGACTTAGTCGGTTAGGTTTCCTCCTGTAAGCCCTAGGCCGGACGCCTTTATAAGCCGGCCTACGGGACGCCTTAGGGCACGATCAAGACAAGCTCATACTCTCACAATCTCGACGAGAACCTCAATCTCGGCGAGAACATCCACTGTAACCGGCAATATTGCCTTATAGTGATTTATAGCAGCACGTAGGATCATGCCACCGTCGTGTGATCCGAAGGTGGGTAAACCTTGCTCTTTCCCTACATCGGAACCACCCTCGTCTCTAAAACCCACCTGTCTACCTAGCGCGATGGCACCCCTGCCGCGGCTAGATTCGACATTACCACGACACCTGTGAGCGCCGTCGGCAAAGTGGAGGAGCTCCTCCACGCGGGCCCGCCACTCCTGGTAGACCTTGGGATTGTCGGTGCTCGGAGGAAACTGGATTAGGGCCTTGGCGGTGACGAGGGCGTCATGACGAGCCTGCGCGTCCATCGAGAGGAGCGTGCAGGACTAGCTCTTGGTGCCCTGCTGGCCCTTGCCGGTTCGAACACCGTCGCTCTTATCTCCGATAGTGGGATCCTTGCCGGTGTTGTCGCCGACGCTCTCCTCCACGCCACCTTCCTCGCCGCTCCGGATGTTGCCACCTGTCCCATCCAGTGCCTCCTTCTCTTGAGGTGGAGGAGGAGAGTTCTAGTTTACCGCAGCATCATGGCACTCCCCGGAAGCCCGAGAGCGCGTGGGGGAGACCGGCTTGGATGCCAAGACATCGGGCTTCCTTTTCGGAGGCATGGTAGATGAAGAACTCGATGCAGATCTTGACGAAGATCTTGAAGTCGATGAAGATGGATCCAGCACTTGCGCCCCCTACCTGGCGCGCCAGATGCCATGTCTTGGATCACGGACACCGGGAGTAAAGGATGCCCCCTTTTTAGGTTCGGTATGGGCGCGAAGAAGGCTGGGAAACGTCTTCCGCCGGGAGAACTTCGTCTAAGCTCGAGATCCACGTACAAGCACGCACCGCAGAGACACAAGGGGTTTACCCAGGTTCAGGCTGCCCGGAGCTAACAGCCCTACTCCTGCATGTCTGGATTGAGTGGTATATCATGGTGAAGCTTTACAAAGGTGGTTGCGGTTGTGAACCCGGGAGGTGTCGGGTGGAGGTTGAAGACGAGCAGATCCTGACCCGAAGGAGATCACCTCTCGCCTATGCTGCTGATGTGAGATCCTGGCTCAGGGCTTAATAGGATTGATAGGATACTCATACCAACAAGTTGCAACTTCTTTTCCGGAAGCTCATCTCGATAGAACCCAGATGTTAAGCGTGCTTGGCCTGGGGTAATATTGGGATGGGTGACCGACCGGGAAGTCCTTCCCGGGTGCGCACGAGTGAGGACAAAGTGCGCAGAAAAGACTAGTGTTGGTCTGTGGGGCCAGTCTAGAGATCCTAGAGAGCTGCCAGGCGTAACAGGCGCCGGTCCGGGAGTGGCCGGGATGTTACATCTATGCCTTTTGCGCTACCTAGCCTAGCCTCAGATCCTTTGGGAATCCGTCCCCTCCTCTGGTGCCTTGGTACTCCTTTTATAGGCTAAGGGGATCCCACAGGTCCACCTTTGGAGATGGAGGGATTTTGGCGGGAAAACCCCTCCGGGTACTTCCTAGGGGGCGACGTGGCTTCTTCTCGTCCAAGTATCCTCCTGAGGGGGTTAGGTGTGGTCACCGCATCAGGGGAACCCCATGTTCCACTGTTGCGACACACAAATATCACAAATCTTATTAATATGTACAATGCACCATCTTAGATCCCTGGCATTCCATCTTATCTTGCTATCCATGCTGGAACTTGAATCTTTAAAATTCTTTTGCTTATCTCTCCATGTTCACTTTGTGGCCTAACAATAACAGTGACCAACCGCTCCTGTAATTAATACCATATTCTCACCTCTGTATTTATTCTAAAGCTTGGCCTATGAACCAATCCACCACCACTACATCCATCCTTGGTATAATGTATCTCACCACAAAGTTTTGTTTGAGCCTTTTGTGCATAAGACCTTCTTATTCCATGATTGTCTTGATGTCTAGTTAATAACAGTTTCTGAAAAACTGTTAATAGGTTCACTTTTAACCATGATGCATTAGTGTCTTAATCATTTCCGAAAAATTCTTAAAAATGTCAAATTCATTCTCTGAAGTATTTACTTCAATCCCATACCTTTCACAAAAATTCTAGAATTCATTTGAACCCTCAAATCACTTGAAACTATTGGCAAAACATATTTATCTCTATAACTTAGAAGCATTCTCAAGTCTTTTAACTCTGAATCTATTATTATATTCTCTTTTTGCCTCCTTGCAAAACCAGCAAACCTTCTTGTTCCTTCGTGCATTTGTGACCCTTGTGATCACCATAAGTAATACATCACCCCTGTACCTTTATCCTTGATCTTTTTAGCCATTTGGACACTTAGCCATGAAGGTTTTATGACCAGCATAATAACAGAGTTCTGAAATTTATGTTAACATCCAAACCTTGCCCAAAACCTCTCCTATTCTTTTTCCAGCACCTCACACCGCTCCCTAACCCTCCCAGTACATCTTTTACATTGTTTTGATAGTGCTTGACACTGTGACTCTAAGGGAGAGGTGGGTAGAGGAGTTAGATCACGGCATTTCATGCCAAGCATGGCCATGGTGGACATGGTGCTGCTCTACCTCTCTCCCCCTCTCCAACCTATTCGAGGGCATGTACACTGGACCCCTCCATTTCCCTGGCCCGCTTGTCATCACCTCTGGTTAGCCCAGCTCCCCTCTATCATTTCTCCACCTAGGGAACCCGCAGGAAAAGATCATGCTTGATCTCTTCTCTCTCTGTCGTGGCAGACAAATGCAGTGGACAAGGTGACGCCTGCATCCCTACTCATCTCCTAGACATCACCCCTACCCATCATTTTCGCCCCAGCACCGCAGCAACAACCAATTGGCTTCCTGAAATTTAATCGAGCACCTCGCGGGCACGCGTGACATCCTCTTAACTCCACCCAAGCCAGTGGCCCTCTGCCCGAAGATGTTGTCTGATGCGTGCTGCAGCTCGAGCACACGCTCCTCCACCGCCTCCCGCGCCCAATCGCCACCACGTGCACCCCCTCTCTTATGTCCGTGCTCAAGGTGCACCGTGGACAGGCATCCACTCCCTTTTATGCCCACAGCCACTCTCCCGCACCCAAACTGTAACACCCCAAAAATCCGTCCCTAATTTTAGTCGTATTTTCTCACACCTGAAAAACTTCTACTGTTTTCAAAATGTTTTCTTTGAACCTGGTGGTCTTTGATTTGACTTTGGTTTTGCTCTCTTAGAAATTTCCCAATAATCCTCGATCTTTTTCAACCTCCACCATATTTGCATGCCATTGCTTTGTCTGTCAAACATTGGTTCCATTCGAGATTCCAAAACCCCTTCCGTCTATCGTAACAAAGCCACCACCACAATTGCAGCTTCAAATAAATTCCACCAAGCTAATAATTGGTTCCCTCATACATATACATCACTCCCATGGAAAAATATTCCATAGTCCCATGCAATATTTCCAAGTTTATTCGTACTATTATGCCATTTTCGATCCAAAAAGTATCTAGACACCTTCCACTCATCCAGAAATTCTACAATTTTGGTCATATGCATAATTCCACCTCCCAAACATTTCACTCCATTGTTCCAACCTCATTTGAGCAATATTTGGGGTACTTCCTTTGTAATGCCCTTTTCATGCCTAATTGCAATTTCCAAAGCAACCCCTAGCTACAAAAAACATTTGGCATTGACACTTTTCCAAATTGACAATATCCCATACAAAACACCATAACATCATTTGAGTAAGTGCACTTAGCATACCCATGTCATTAGGGAATTCTTGGACACCAAATTATTTGACCAACTTCCAGATGTCCAATTGAGCTCCAACTCCACACACATACTATCTACATCTGATATAACCTACTGTGAATTTTGGGAATTTTTCTGAGTTGTGCAAGGCCTTAATCATTTCATCGAGCACCTAGCGTAGCCTCGGTTTTATGAAAAGTTTACACAGCAAAGTTTGGCCCCTTCGAGTCTTTCTTGTTTTGTTGTGTTGTCCTAGCCTCTACTGACCAAGTGGTGAAGCCCCTTCGAGCTCGTGCATGGCCGCCATGGCCAAGCCTCGGGAAAGCTCATGCCGACACCCTCAGCCTTCCCCACCCCCTAGCCCTCCACGCGGACACGAACGAGCGCGGCACACCTGTCCCCGCCGTTGCAGCGTACTCTCGGGCACCTATCGGTCGGCGTCGACGACCATCACTCGCCCGGACTCGTACGTCCCCGTGCGTGCTCGCATGGTTGTGGATGAGGACATCGGCGGCGTCTCCATTCGCGCCTTCCTTGGACATGGTGGAGGTCGGCAACCTCGTCGCCGTCCTCGGCCGGCCTGCAGAGCCACCTCCATCACCACCGTCGTTGTCTCCCGAGGACCCGCCATGGCCACTTCTGCGTCGGCCGTGGTGGCGACCCCGCGGTCCTCTGGCGCCCCTCGACCCACCCGTGGGCGTGGCAAGGTCCGGCGTGGCCGCTCCCGTCGCCGGCGTCCTCCCCGGGGCCGCCAGTCGCCGGCGCCCTCGTTCTCCCGTACGTCCCCGTACGTGAGGTGAAGCTAGAAGAAGGCCAATCATTCAGATTGGGCTAGCTAAAAGCACACTTGTTTTTTTTCTTAGGTTTACGTCTTCCTGCAGAGAAAGCGCACTTTCAGAGAATATGCAACCAGCCCAGCCCAATCAGAATGAGCCCATTCTGTTTTTTTTTCCGAGTAAGCATCGGATAGCTATTCGTTGCTGAGCCATAACTTTTGATCCATAGCTCCATTTGAGGTGATCCAAATTTGTAAATTCATGGTTTGAAAAGCTCTATCTATTAATACAGGTTTCACATTTTTGTAGAATACTTGTATGCTCAGCACCCTTATACACATGCGTAGGTGTTTTCCGCAACGGCGAAACCGAGACCCTAGCCTGCGACGTGTCTACGACCTCCAAGCCAAATGGCGTCGATCCCTGAAGCCAAGCTAACCACTTGCTATGAACACTCAAGCGATGATTTTTGTTTGCATATTACCATGTCATATATTTGCATTTGTTTGCTTATCGCATGTGAACTGTGCATCATGAGATATCATGACTTTGTTTTCATTCCTGTAATACGATAAACCCATATCCCGTGGGTTGAGTTCCGGTACCCCGACTAAATGCACGTTAGTTCATACCCAAGTGGATTGAACCGGCTACTTTTCTGTAGAGTTGTCGCGTGTGTTGGACGGTACTATGCAAAACTCCCCATTTCGGCGACGATGGACTGGGGGAACCGCCGCAGTCAATGGAATGGAGGAAAGGGATCGCGTGGACGTCTCCACTAACTTTTGTAGTCGACCTGTGGCTGTCACTGGTCGGAGGTATCTCCGCCATCGCCCGGTTGACGCTCACCAACTGTGCTATTTTATTTTCTTTTACTCAATCTGTGGCTGTCAAAGGTCGGAGGTATCTCCGCCATCGCCCGGTTGACTGTGCTATTTTATTTTTATTTTACTCAACCTGTGGCTGTCACTGGTCGGAGGTATCTCCGCCATCGCCCGGTTGACTGTGCTATTTTTCTTTCTTTCGATCAACCTGTGGCAGGCACACTCGTCACCTGGTTGAATTTATTCGCCTTTGTTGGTTTATTATGTGATTATTATTGCTCATCGTAACCTGTGGACTAATCCTTTATTATGTTGGACTAATCATTTATTGTGTTGGACTAATCCTCTGTTGTTTGGACTTGTTGAATGAAACTGGACTAAATGAAAACCCCCTCCAAACATCGATAGGGTCAGTCCATAGTGCCACTAATCTGAACATCGAAAGCACTACCACTGTCGCCCAAATGGGAGAGCCATAGCCTATGTAACCTATCAAGCCTCCTTTGATGCTACCCACTTGGCAAGTCTAGTCGGATACTGCATAGTTGTGGTCGGGTCTAGTCTTGTGAAGGTTCCGGAGCTAGACGTCGCTCATGAGTTGGGGACGTGCCGGATTCGCTTTGTCATAAGACATAGAGTTATGTCGGTAGCTATACAGGGAATGTATTGGTAGCGTGAACGGTCATGTAAGTGTATCAGGCCGCCTTGAGGATGATTTCCTAAAGTATCGGCTATATGGTGCATTTGGATGGGTGGTAACTACAACCTCTCGAGAGTGTGTCAACTAGCAGCTAGCCTTGTTCCTAGGTTATGGAACAGTTCAGTGTCAGTCACACTATTGTCCTTTGTCGAGTCTGGAGGTTAAACTTAATTTCGATTGAAAGAAAGATGAACAACAATGAACAATAAGCTGATGCAGGGAATGTTACTTGAGCTGTGCATGTTTACCCGTGTTGAGGGATGACAGTGTGATCGTTGGGAGCCTAGAGTTAGGCCTGAGCCAACATCATTCGTGCATGCCCCTAGTGAAAATATGAGGCCAGGGGGCCTAGCAGTTGACAGATGTGGTAAGGCCGTTGGGCCTAGTTGTGACAGGTTTGTTATAATCCTTAGCACCAATGGGTACCCCCGTTATTAGTCACAGGTAAGTTCTCTTGTCTGATCGCTGGTGCATGATCCAACCCCACCTGGCTTGGACTCTGTACTGGTGATACCCCCGTTATTTGCTTATGCCATGATTTGTTGTGCTGCCTTGTTGCTATCCACCTGGAATGTCATGATTAGACACTTGCCATGTTTAGATTATTATTATTGCTGGTTACTTGTTGCCCGATTGCTTGACTGTTCATGTCTTGTGGTTGTTTTCTTGCGAGTACATCATTGTACTCAAACTGGCTTTTCATGTGGTCAGACGTTGAGAGGATTCATCTACTACCATAGCAAGGAGATGGAGCAAGAGTGTGCTAGGATTAGTAGTCTAGCCAGATGCCTGTGGAATGGAGCCACTCCAAGTTGTTGCCGTAGTTTTGTCTTCCACTGCCGGTTAAAACTCTGTCCTGTGCCATACCTGGCCATGATAATTCTCATGCCTGGATGGCCATGTAAACCATTTGTAGACCTTTGGGCCTGATTGTGTAATTATTTCTGCTATGTTGCTGTAACAGCCCAGATTTGGTACCCTAAAATATGGGCCAAATTTTCACTTTTTGCTTTGCATTGCATCATGGCATACATGTTTAAATTGCTAATTAAATGTTTCAAACAATGGAAAACATTAAAAGGAAACAAACACTTCCTAAAATTCGAACCCAAATGCAACTGCTGAAATTGGCACAATAAAATATTCTTGAGTTTACATATTTGTCCAGGAAGTTCCAAGAATGCATTTCATAATGAATTGGCAAAGTCAAATTTTACCAAAGCAATTAAATAAATTGGGACATCAAATTTGAGTTAAACCAATTCCTATTGTGAAACCAACCTAGACCTTTTCAAAAATTCAAACTAAAATTATTGGGTGCTTCAATATTATTATGAGAGCCTTCATGAATAATTTCACTATTCTTGGAAATGCCTAAGTGCTCCAAATATTTATATTTTGGAAATTGTCATTAATGACTATATTCAAACCCTATGAACAAATGTGTTGCAAAACATTTTATTTAGCAGAACCAATTTTTGTGTAGCTTCTACATGAGATGGGGAGCCTACATGAATTTTCCCAGAATTTCTAAAAGTGTTTAAGTGGCTCAATAAAATACCTAAAACCCTACTATTTTTAAAGAAACAGAAAAAATAGAAGGAAAATGTTTAAAAATCTGACAGGGGGCCCTCCCTGTCAGCTCCCTCCTCCCTTTCCCTGTGGCGCCAGTGGCGCCACTGCCGCTGCCGTCGCCGTGTCGCCCCCTGCTCCCCCCCCGCATCCTGGCCCCCCCTGGTGACTAAAGAGAAGCCCCCGACGCGCCCTTCTTCCCCTCTCCTCTCTCCCCAGCTCTCTCCCCCTGGAACCCTAGCCGAGCTCCTGCCGCCGCCCTTCCCGCATCCGGCCGCCGCACTGAGCTCCTTCCCGGCTGCCCCGAGGCAAGCTCACGCCGGCACCAGCTCCTCCTCAACCTCCTCCTCCTGCTTGACCAGACGCTGCCGGTCGGGAGGCAAAGGACCGACGGAATCGACCGTTTCTTCTCCGCCTCGGCGGCCGCCGCCGTGCACCGATTCGCCGCCGGCCGTCCTCCCCTCGCTTCGCTGTCCACGGCATTAGCTCCCTGGTGAGCCTGCGCAGCTCCCCGTCCCCTTTTCCCTCCTCCGCTCGCTCTGGTTCGTCTCCGCCGTGGTCGACCGAGCCGCTCCACCGCGGACATGGTCGCCGGCGCAACTCCGGCGACCATATGGTCCAGCCGCCGCTCCCCCCTTGCTCCCCTCCACTTCCTCTAGCTGTTGGAGCATTTTCCCGCGCCCAATTTCGCTTCGGTTCGACGGATTGGTGATCAACAGCCCGCAGCCCTGCTGATGATGTCACCATGACGTCAGCAGTTCATCTTTTTCTTTTTTTAGGAATTAACAGAAATTGTGTCAAACTTTGAAATTGCATATCTTTTGAACCACAAGTCCAAAATTACAAATAATATGTCAAAATGATCAGCAATAAAATGTCTATCTGTTAGTACCATTGGTTAAATTAATTGACCAAAATAATTTGCCTTTATTTAATAAAACAGAAATGGCAGAATAAATATTGAAATTGGAAAATCCATAACTTGAGTTTTAATCATCCAAAAATTATGAATAAGCTCTTCAAATGTTCAGTGAACCATTCTCTACAAGTTTATGTAATTTGAGACAATTTTTGATTTAATATTGGTGCTGTTTATTAAAATTAGATAAAATGGCAGAATTAAATCAATTATTAAAATTATCATATCTTGATAAATATTAATCCAAAAATGGCAAATGATATACCAATTTGATCAGCAACACAAATGCTATTCAACTATGTTAAAATCACAGTATGAATATAACTTTTACTTTGATGTCATGTTCGAATTGGTTAAAATGATTTAAATTGTTTAACCGTTTAAAATCACCGTTTATTCATCGTCACTCAGAAAATTGCAAATAAAATATTGAAATGATCAGTGGGTTAATGTCTATCAAATAATGTCATTTTCATGCATGTAGACCTCACATATCAGTACTGGACATGTTGGGTAGATAATTACATCACTAAGTTAAATATGGAGTTTTACCCGTTAAATTGCAATATTTATTTTAGGGGTTCCATTTAACTTGTGGGACATGCCCAAATACTTAATTGCATAATATGATCATCTCATCATGATTGTGCATTGCACTTTGTATTCGTGTTATTTATTTCTTTTCCTGTATTGTTTGTGTTCCGTTAGATTCAGGAGTCGAGGTTCCACCACAATACCTCGACAACCAGAGCGACCATCTTTATCATCAAGGCAAGAGCTAACCTAACCTTCTTGGCATATCTCATCCTATTAGTACAAGTATTTTATCCACTATAATATTGCATTCGATTCCAATGTCAGCTTTTGGTCAATGTATAGAGTATCCTATCAACTGCATGATCCCTATACCATTACCTGTCTTCCTTCCTATTAACCATAGGTTTGTTGTGTTGGCCTGAGTATTAATATCTGCTGTATATATGCTTAGCCATGCTTAGTCGTATGCTTAAGTTGTCCGTTGATTATTTCCATAATTGTGATTTGATGGAATGTTCGGACAATGTGGAAACTTGTGGTACTTAATTAAAATGCTAAAAGGCTTGGATGAGTTGCCAACAAGGTTGTTGGTGTTTTTCCTCATTCTTGCCGCCTAGGTGTGAGTGCTTATCGCTCGAACCAAGAACCGAGCGTGCTTCCAAAGGTGGGAGTATGGGCTCCTTACTAACCGAATAATTAGTGCGGGCGTATCCAAGGGTCCTCTAGTTTGCGCTTTCCATTTGCGTGTGAGTTGGATGGATGAAATAGAAGATGATGATGATGATGATGATGGTGGTGATAGGAGTGGCGATGGGGCAGGGTGTTGAAATAGGCGCTGAACTTGTCCTGTCGTCACGATGACCCTTGGATAGTCTCATGCTTTGTAAAGGTTTAACCGCGCCCGCCCTGCGGGCTTTCCCCGGAAGAGAGCTAATTGCATAGTCAAGGGGTCGGACGGTACCAATGGTAAAAACAGTACATCCCTGCAGGGTTTAATCTTTTCGAAAAGCCGTGTCCACGGTTATGGACAAATCTTGGTGAGATAGGTAAGATCATAGAAAACCTGAACCTTAATTGAATGGCAGCTAGAGGTTGCATAATCAACGTGTGATAAAAGGTTCATTTCCTCGAGGGAGATTCGAGGGAGTGCCTTGGTGGAGTTAAGTGGTGATTCTGATGATGTAGGTTCCATGGGAACCGAAGAAGAAAAGTTTACTATCTTATCCCCTTATGAAAAACCTCTGAGTAGTCGATGCCATGAGTCTTAGTCTTCGGAAGGATAAAAACTAGCTTTATGCAAAACAACTACTATATAGCTTTGAAGCCAAACAACATTGGGCCTATATCGCCCTACTAATTCTTGCGAGTACGTCGTACTCAGCCTTGCTTTGTTGATTATTACTTGTTTCAGAAGAGGACGTCACCGAACTGGAAGGTGGGTTCTACGTTGACATCGACGAGTAGCCTGGGGTTCCCAGGTGGCAGCTTGGGACGTCGGAACAAGCTGGCATGGGTTTATGTTATTGCAGGACCTCTTAGGCCATAATTTGGATCTTGTTGTTTAGACAACCTATTTGCTTCCGCTTGTGTAATGATGGGTCTGTGACCTCTGATGTGTCATTTGTATCTTTCTCAATTATATGAGTTGCTCTATGATCTCTTGTGTCGTAGAGTCTGTGATGTGCCAGTTGTTCCGCAGTCTTGGTCTCAGTATTATGCATTGATAGCTATGCCAGTGTTCATGGCATGATCGAGGTGTTGTGTTGCCGATGATCCATTCCGAGCAACGCCTGCCAAAGGTTTTGGCCTGGGAGTGGTAACCCAGTAACCTTCGATTGTGTAGCATGGCCTGTGGGTTACATAGTATCACTGTATAATTCCGGGGTCGGGGCTCTACAAGTTGGTATCAGAGCAGTACTGCCTGTAGGAAACCCGTTCTATTGTTCGAAGTTGAGTCTAGAGTTGGTAAAAATTATTTATGAAATAAAATGAGTTGTGAAAACCATCTTAGGATTCTTTTTACTCCTTACCCAACTCGCTCTAACTTTGAGTCACCTCATCTCAATTTGTTTTACAGTTGTGTCAAAGTTAGGATCTCGGGGTTGGGTTCTTACCGTCTAGTGTATGCTTCAAGTCTCGAGTCCGTTGTATTCGATTGCGATCGCCGCGATGACGTGATGTCACCGTGGTCGCCTAAATCTGTCTTTCTGTTAATGCATCTTAAGTCTCTGTATTGCCAGGACTCTAATGATCTATCCTATCTGTCGGAGTTTGGTTACTAACTATGTCCTTGTCCAAATCTTCAGAATGGCTCCTACCCGTCGTGGGGAACAAGGCAACCCTGAGCCACCGCCGCCACCCACAATGGCGGAGGTGTTGATGGCCATTGAAGTAAACCGTCAGCACAGTGAGGCCTGCTCGAACAGTTGGTGCAGCAAGGTGCCAGGAGGAACACTGAATGTAACAACCTCAATGACTTTCTGCAGTCCCAGCCTCCTACCTTTGCTTCTGCTAAGGAGCCTTTGGATGCTGATGATTGGCTGCGTGCCCTGGAGCGCAAATTTGCAGCACTACATGTTACGGCTGCTGAACAAGTGAACTTCGCTACCTACCTTCTGATGGGAGCCGCGGGCTCTTGGTGGGAAAGTCATGTGGCTATGGCTCCAGCCGGTCATGTTTTCACCTGGGCTGAGTTCCAGACCGTTTTCCATGCCACTTACATCCCTAAGCCCGTAATGGACTTAAAGAGGAGGGAGTTCCTGAATCTGAATCAGGGACGTATGGATCTCCAAGCTTATGGGCTGGAGTTCAATCGCCTGTCTCGCTATGCCCCTCGGGACGTGACCAACGATGAGGATCGCCAATATCTGTTCCGCAAGGGACTGACTCCAAAGCTTCGCTATGAGCTGCTGCTTTTCAAGTTCCAGACCTTCCAGGAGCTGTACAACCAAGCTCTCACTCTGGAGCAGGGTAGAAGGGAGCTAGAGTCTTCCAGGAGGCCAGCTCCAGTGGACCATCAGGGCTCTTCTTCTTCTAAACCAAGAAGCGCAGAGGATTCGTGCCCTTCAGTGCCGTGCCTCGTGCACTATTCGCGCCAAGGCCTTCAGGGTTCAGGCCACCTTCGCCTCGCCCAGCTACCTCGACCTTGGGTGCGGCTGGAAGTGGGTTCCGCCCTCAGCTGCCGCCACCTCCACCGAGGCTCGCTTGCTACAATGGTGGCCAGCCTGGTCACTTCTCCAAGGAATGCCCTGATCAGGCACCCGCTCCTTCTTCTTAGGAGATCAGCCTCCACTTTATGGAGGGTGTCACCCCACCTGAAATGCATGAGATAGCTGTGGTGTGTGGTTTTCCTGACATCTTCCCTGAAGAATTGCCTGGCATGCCACCAGATCGAAATGTGGAGTTTCTAATCGAACTGGTCCCCGGAACTGCCCCAATTTCCAAAAGGCCATACCGAATGCCGACAGGAGAGTTGACTGAGCTGAAGAAACAACTTGATGAACTGTTGGAGAAGGAATTCATTCAGCCTAGTAGTTCCCCCTGGGGATACCCTGTCATCTTTGTCAAGAAGAGGGCTACTAATGTACCTCGTCTGGTAGTTGATTATCGCCCCCTGAATGCGGTAACCATCAAAAACAAGTATCCAATTCCTCGGATGAATGATCTCTTCGATCAGCTAGCCGGTGCGATTGTGTTCTCCAAGATGGATCTGCGGTCAGGATACCATCAAATAAAAATCAGAAAGGAGGATATTCCAAAGACGGCTTTCACTACCCGTTATGGATTATACGAGTACACTGTCATGTCCTTCGGCCTCACAAATGCTCCAGCTACATTTATGAGGTTGATGAACTCCATCTTCCACGAGTACCTCGACAAGTTTGTCATTATTTACATTGATGACATCCTTGTCTACTCCAAAAGCAAAGAAGAACATGCGGAGCATCTCGACTTGTTCTGACCAAGCTTCGAGATCATCGCCTCTGTGCCAAGTTCTCCAAGTGTGAGTTTTGGCTAAAGGAGCTCACCTTCCTAGGCCATGTGGTGTCCGCTGCTGGAGTGTCTGTGATACCAGATAAGATTCAGGCAATCCTGGATTGGGCCACTCCCAAGTCCGTCAAAGACATCCGAAGCTTCCTTGGGCTGGCGGGTTATTACCGCCGATTCATCGAGGGCTTTTCCAAGATAGCGAAAGCACTGACTGACCTCCTCAAGAAAAAAAAACAGTTTGTGTGGTCAGACAAAGCTGAGGAGAATTTCCAAACTCTCAAGGTCAAGCTCACTACCACCCCGGTGCTTGTCCTTCCTGACACCAACAAGGACTTTGTCGTCTACTGTGATGCATCGCTCCAAGGTTTGGGCTGTGTTTTGATGCAAGAAGGCCATGTGGTAGCCTATGCCTCCCGCCAACTCAAACCACATGAGCAAAACTACCCAACTCATGATCTAGAGCTCGCCGCCGTGGTTCATGCTCTGAAGCAATGGAGGCCCTACCTGCTGGGCAACCGTTGTGAAATCTATTCTGATCATCAAAGTCTGAAATATCTCTTCACCCAGCCGGACCTGAATCTGAGACAGAGAAGATGGCTGGAATTAATCAAAGACTATGATGTGACTCTGAACTACCAGCCCGGCAAGGCCAACGTCGTAGCGGATGCTCTGAGCCGCAAGGCTTATTGCAACACCTTGATGGTCGAAGAGGCCCAACCTGCCCTCCATGAGGAATTTGCCTGTTTGAATCTAGAAATCGTTCCTTCCGGCTTTCTGGCAAACTTGGAAATCAAATCCACTCTTGAGGATGAAATCAAAGCCGCCCAGCAAAATGATGCTGAAATCCTCAAGATCAAAGAGAAAATAGCTAAGGGAAAAGCCAACTGTTTTTCGGTTGACGACAATGGTGTTGTCTACTTCGGTGCCCATCTGGTGGTGCCCAAGAGTGGGAACACAAAAGAGTTGATCCTCTCAGAAGCTCATGAGTCTCCCATCTCTATTCATCTGGGTAGTACCAAAATGTAACAAGATCTTCGCCCTCATTTCTGGTGGTCTTGCATGAAGCGAGAAATTGCTGAGTATGTCGCTGAATGCGACGTCTGTCGCCGTGTGAAGGCGGAACATCAAAGGCCAGCGGGTACTCTTCGCCCCATAGCCGTTCCCGAGTGGAAATGGGATGAGGTTGGCATGGACTTCATCACGGGATTTCCAAGGTCACAAAGGGGAAATAATGCCATTTGGGTAGTCATTGATCGTCTATCCAAAGTCGCTCATTTTCTTCCCGTCCGTGAGGATATCAATGCAAGTCAGCTTGCGGAGTTGTATGCAACTCGGATTGTTCCGTTGCATGGGATTCCTTTGAGGATTATATCTGATAGGGGAAGTCTGTTTGTATCCAGATTCTGGCGAAGTTTCCAAACGGCAATGGGAACCCGTCTCAACTTTAGTACGGCCTATCATCCTCAGACTGATGGTCAGACGGAAAGGGTAAACCAAGTGTTGGAGGATATGCTTCGGGCCTGCGTAATCTCCTTCGGTAAAGGTTGGGAAAAGTATCTTCCCTTCGCCGAGTTCTCCTACAACAACAGTTATCAAGCTAGTCTGCAGATGGCCCCATTTGACGTTCTCTATGGACGAAAATGCCGGACTCCTCTAAACTGGTCCGAAACCAGAGAAAGGCCACTCTTCGGTCCCGATGTGATCAATGAGGCTGAAGAGAAGGTCCGCATAATTCGGGAGAATCTGAAGAGTGCTCAGTCCAGGAAGAAGAGCTACTACGATAAGCACCATCAAGAGGTCCACTATGAAATTGGTGACAAAGCCTATCTTCGAGTCTCTCCCCTCCGAGGCGTTCGTCGTTTCGGAATCAAGGTAAAATTGGCACCTCGTTTCGTTGGTCCTTTCACCGTTCTAGCAAAGCGGGGAGATCTCTCTTATCAACTTGAGCTTCCAGAAAATTTCCCGGATGTCCATGATGTGTTCCATGTATCCCAACTCCGTCGTTGTTTCAAAGATCCTGCTCGTGGGGTTAATCATGAAGAGTTGGACATTCAGGAGGATCTGACCTACCGTGAGCATCATGTCCGCATCTTGGATGAAGCGGAGAGGAAGACTCGTAATAAGTCCATCAAGTTCCTCAAAGTCTAGTGGTCTAACCATTCTGAAGAAGAAGCAACCTGGGAGCGTGAAACTAGTCTTCGTCAGGAATACCCCGCCTTCTTCATGTAAGGGGGGTAGAGTTGTAACAGCCCAGATTTGGTACCCTAAAATATGGGCCAAATTTTCACTTTTTGCTTTGCATTGCATCATGGCATACATGTTTAAATTGCTAATTAAATGTTTCAAACAATGGAAAACATTAAAAGGAAACAAACACTTCCTAAAATTCCAACCCAAATGCAACTGCTCAAATTGGCACAATAAAATATTCTTGAGTTTACATATTTGTCCAGGAAGTTCCAAGAATGCATTTCATAATGAATTGGCAAAGTCAAATTTTACCAAAGCAATTAAATAAATTGGGACATCAAATTTGAGTTAAACCAATTCCTATTGTGAAACCAAGCTAGACCTTTTCAAAAATTCAAACTAAAATCATTGGGTGCTTCAATATTATTATGAGAGCCTTCATGAATAATTTCACTATTTTTGGAAATGCCTAAGTGCTCCAAATATTTATATTTTGGAAATTGTCATTAATGACTATATTCAAACCCTATGAACAAATGTGTTGCAAAACATTTTATTTAGCAGAACCAATTTTTGTGTAGCTTCTACATGAGATGGGGAGCCTACAAGAATTTTCCCAGAATTTCTAAAAGTGTTTAAGTGGCTCAATAAAATACCTAAAACCCTACTGTTTTAAAGAAACAAAAAAAGAGAAGGAAAATGTTTAAAAATCTGACAGGGGGCCCTCCCTGTCAGCTCCCTCCTCCCTTTCCTTGTGGCGCCAGTGGCGCCACAGCCGCTGCCGTCGCCGTGTCGCCCCCTGCTCCTCCCCCGCATCCTGGCCCCCCTGGTGACTAAAGAGAAGCCCCCGACGCGCCCTTCTTCCCTCTCCTCTCTCCCAAACTCTCTCCCCCTGGAACCCTAGCCGAGCTCCTGCCGCCGCCCTTCCCGCATCCGGCCGCCGCACCGAGCTCCTTCCCGGCCGCCTCGAAGCAAGCTCACGCCAGCACCAGCTCCTCCTCAACCTCCTCCTCCTGCTTGACCAGACGCTGCTGGTCGGGAGGCAAAGGACCGACGAAATCGACCGATTCTTCTCCCCCTCGGCCGCCGCCGCCGTGCACCGATTCGCCGCCGGCCGTCCTCCCCTCGCTTCGCCGTCCATGGCATTAGCTCCCTGGTGAGCCTGCGTAGCTCCCCGTACCCTTTTCCCTCCTCCGCTCGCTCTGGTTCGTCTCCGCCGTGGTCGACCGAGCCGCTCCGCCGCGGACATGGTCGCCGGCGCAACTCCGGCGACCATATGGTCCAGCCGCCGCTCCCCCTTGCTCCCCTCCACTTCCTCTAGCTGTTGGAGCATTTTCCCGCGCCCAATTTCGCTTCGGTTCGACGGATTGGTGATCAACAGCCCACAGCCCTGCTGAGAAATTGTGTCAAACTTTGAAATTGCATATCTTTTGAACCACAAGTCCAAAAATTGCAAATAATATGTCAAATGATCAGCAATAAAATGTCTATCTGTTAGTACCATTGGTTAAATTAATTGACCAAAATAATTTGCCGTTATTTAATAAAAACAGAAATGGCAGAATAAATATTGAAATTGGAAAATCCATAACTTGAGTTTTAATCATCCAAAAATTATGAATAAGCTCTCCAAATGTTCAGTGAACCATTCTCTACAAGTTTATGTAATTTGAGACAATTTTTGATTTAATATTGGTGCTGTTTATTAAAATTAGATAAAATGGCAGAATTAAATCAATTATTGAAATTATCATATCTTGATAAATATTAATCCAAAAATGGCAAATGATATACCAATTTGATCAGCAACACAAATGCTATTCAACTATGTTAAAATCACAGTATGAATATAACTTTTACTTTGATGTCATGTTCGAATTAGTTAAAATGATTTACATTGCTTAACCATTTAAAATCACCGTTTATTCATCGTCACTCAGAAAATTGCAAATAAAATATTGAAATGATCAGTGGGTTAATGTCTATCAAATAATGTCATTTTCATGCATGTAGACCTCATATATCAGTACTGGACATGTTGGGTAGATAATTACATCACTAAGTTAAATATGGAGTTTTACCCGTTAAATTGCAATATTTATTTTAGGGGTTCCATTTAACTTGTGGGACATGCCCAAATACTTAATTGCATAATATGATCATCTCATCGTGATTGTGCATTGCACTTTGTATTCATGTTATTTATTCCTTTTCCTGTATTGTTTGTGTTCCATTAGATTCAGGAGTCGAGGTTCCACCACAATACCTCGACAACCAGAGCGACCATCTTTATCACCAAGGCAAGAGCTAACCTAACCTTCTTGGCATATCTCATCCTATTAGTACAAGTATTTTATCCACTATAATATTGCATTCGATTCCAATGTCAGCTTTTGGTCAATGTATAGAGTATCCTATCAACTGCATGATCCCTATACCATTACCTGTCTTCCTTCCTATTAACCATAGGTTTGTTGTGTTGGCCCGAGTATTAATATTTGCTGTATATATGCTTAGCCATGCTTAGTCGTATGCTTAAGTTGTCCGTTGATTATTTCCATAATTGTGATTTGATGGAATGTTCGGACAATGTGGAAACTTGTGGTACTTAATTAAAATGCTAAAAGGCTTGGATGAGTTGCCAACAAGGTTGTTGGTGTTTTGTCTCATTCTTGTCGCCTAGGTGTGAGTGCTTATCGCTCGAACCAAGAACCGAGCGTGCTTCCAAAGGTGGGAGTATGGGCTCCTTACTAACCGAATAATTAGTGCGGGCGTATCCAAGGGTCCTCTAGTTTGCGCTTTCCATTTGCGTGTGAGTTGGATGGATGAAAAAGAAGAAGAAGATGATGATGGTGGTGATAGGAGTGGCGATGGGGCAGGGTGTTGAAATAGGCGCTGAACTTGTCCTGTCGTCACGATGACCCTTGGATAGTCTCATGCTTTGTAAAGGTTTAACCGCGCCCGCCCTGCCGGCTTTCCCCGGAAGAGAGCTAATTGCATAGGCAAGGGGTCGGACGGTACCAATGGTAAAAACAGTACACCCCTGCAGGGTTTAATCTTTTCGAAAAGCCGTGTCCACGGTTATGGACAAATCTTGGTGAGATAGGTAAGATCATAGAAAACCTGAACCTTAATTAAATGGCAGCTAGAGGTTGCATAATCAACGTGTGATAAAAGGTTCATTTCCTCGAGGAGATTCGAGGGAGTGCCTTGGTGGAGTTAAGTGGTGATTCTGATGATGTAGGTTCCATGGGAACCTAAGAAGAAAAGTTTACTATCTTATCCCCTTATGAAAAACCTCCGAGTAGTCGATGCCATGAGTCTTAGTCTTCGGAAGGATAAAAACTAGCTTTATGCAAAACAACTACTATATAGCCTTGAAGCCAAACAACATTGGGCCCATATCGCCCTACTAATTCTTGCGAGTACGTCGTACTCAGCCTTGCTTTGTTGAGGACATCACCGAACTGGAAGGTGGGTTCTACATTGACATCGACGAGTAGTCTGGGGTTCCCAGGTGGCAGCTTGGGACGTCGGAACAAGCTGGCATAGGTTTATGTTATTGCAGGCCTCTTAGGCCATAATTTGGATCTTGTTGTTTAGACAACCTATTTGCTTCCGCTTATGTAATGATGGGTCTGTGACCTCTGATGTGTCATTTGTATCTTTCTCAATTATATGAGTTGCTCTATGATCTCTTGTGTCGTAGAGTCTGTGATGTGCCAGTTGTTCCGTAGTCTTGGTCTCAGTATTATGCATTGATAGCTATGCCAGTGTTCATGGCATGATCGAGGTGTTGTGTTGTTGATGATCCATTCCGAGCAACGCCTGCCAAAGGTTTTGGCCTGGGAGTGGTAACCCAGTAACCTTCGACTGTGTAGCATGGCCTGTGGGTTACATAGTATCACTGTATAATTCCGGGGTCGGGGCTCTACAGTTGCATTGTCGTAATGTGCGTCCAGATATCCTGGGCTGGCGTACAGGGCGACCGCCTCTCTGGCGACATGTGTCAGAGGGGGGTGCCAAACAAACCTTGTCCCTTTATGCACCCACGCCACCTCTCTGTCACCCCGAGCGAGAATGCAAGCTCTCTCGTCCTCTGACCGCCAGGAACATGAGATCTCCATCTCGGTTCCATGAGCTTGCGATGGAGATTGCCGTTAACTTCATCTTCCTCTGCCCTCCGTTTTTGCACAGTCATGCTCCCCTCGCTGAGATCTCTCTCGCCATGCCCTATGTTTCTTCAGGGCACCATCGAGCCGCTGTGTCCATGACGCGGACGTCCTCGGCCGCTCCGTCAACTGGGTGCACCCCCTACAAGCTGGAACCACCCCTCGACCACCCCCGCTCTCTGCATCCACCTCGACCTCTCGCCATCGCCGTGCACGTCCCCTAGGTGAGCTGCACGAGCTCGCCCCCTCCGTTAGGGTTTCTTCTCCGTCATGTTTGCCGTGATGTAGATGACCAGCAGGAGACGTCGATCTCCGAATCGACAGTTGATTTTGAACGCAACTCGGTCTAATCAGGGCCGTCGGCGCGCAGATCGACGGCTGTGTACCCCTACTCCTCCCACGAGTATGCCGCGCGAGCAGGTGGGCCGGCCCAACTTCGCTCGGCTCGGATCCGAGCAGATCTGGCCTGTTTACTTTTTTTGAGCCAGCTATTTCTTCCTGTTTAGTTATTCCTATTAGATCTATTTTAGGAAATAATTCCCCATTTAATCTCCATACATGAAAATCACTAGATCTAAATATTATAGTGTTCCTATGTGTTTTCTTAAACGTGTAGAACTGGTTACTTATAAAAATATATTTTTATGTGTTGTCTAGATTGAATCTTGTAAAAAGTATCTTTTTCACCAATTATTTAATATCTAGAGTTCTATAATTCCAGAAATTGCTAACTAAAATTATTTGGATAGCCTGAAGTGATACCTTTCTAGACGTGTTAGTCTTGCATGCAAATAAAGTTTAAAACAAAAGTTTTGTTCTTTTTACTTAAAGCACCAGTGAGCACTTGGGTTATTTTCGTGTGAAGAATTTTGGAGCAAACCCAATTATGTTAGTTTCTAATACTAACAAGAACCCAAATCCAACTTTGCATTATTGTTTGATGAACATAACCTTTTTGATGCAATATTTGGTAAAAATGGTGTTTCTGCCATTAAATAAAGAAAGTAATTTAAATGCCTTTATTATCAAATGTTATTAATGTTATTTGCTGCATGTTTAGGTGTTGTTGCATGCTTGCTACTATTATTTGACTTGCTAGTATATGTTAGTATTGTTAGTGGCTTGTGTTAGGTTTGTATTGAGTTAAGCGTGTGTTGTTAAGTGGTGATTAAAAACTTTAACGATTGTTTAGTTATGCTTGTGTTGTTTGATAACATATGTGAGCTAAATAACCACTTTCATCTAAGAATATTAGCTACTAGTTGTTTAATTTTATTAGTAATTCTTAGTCTTCCAAGTCAATAGTAATCCCTAATTTTTTTTGACTACCCACTACTTTAACCCTTTTTGTAGAAAAATATATGGTGTTGTGTTTGCCAAACTTGTTTGATAAATATTAGTCTTGTACCTTGATTGTTGCTTGTTAGTTACTTGATATATTGTGGTGTGTCTTGATGTATGATTGATTGTGTTCTTTTTCCATTTTGCGATGCTAGAATTTAATGCTATCGAAGTGGCCATTGAAGAGGATTTATTGAAGACATATGGGCATTCTTTTATATTGATCAACAAGGAGAAGTCCAGGGACATATTGCTGACCAAGGAAAGCCATCTCTTTGATCATGCCATGTTGTTCTATTATTTTTAGTATGCATGTTTTAGCTATGTTAAATGCATGAAATGTTTTAAGTGGTGTGTGCCACTAAAACCCCTTTGAAAAGTAATAGTTTCCAAATTATACAAAAAGGTTTTGACACCCTATGTAGATATGCTTAGCTTAGATGTTTAAAAACTCTAGGTTGGGCAAAGCAAAGTTTTACTCAAAAACTCAATTATGAAAAACCTTGGGTAAACATGTGTTTTACCCAAAATGTTGCTAAAATATCCTTATTATGAAAAGTGGGGCTGGAGATGGAGTATGGAGACTTTTATGAAAAGCACATTGTGTCTTAGTACTTACGTCGACCAACCAAACCCTGTGCGACCACATTACCCCCATATGGGACGGGGTTTAGCTAAGTAGTGTGTTTGTCTTAGTGTGGGATGCCTCAATAGCGGAGATGCTCCATTTCATGAGGGGGTGGTTCGGTGACCCCCGACTTGGGTTATCCACCATAGCGGGGGATAGAAGGATTGCCGTATGCACTGCCAGAAAAACTATGAGTCCTCACACCCAGGGCTTCGACGGGAGACCGGACTGGGTGACAGTGGAATGTTCATAAGGGCAGGGTCCTATACTAGGATGAGCAAGAGAAAGGCTTTGGCCGGTTACTCAACTTCGCATACACCTTGTATGGCAGGACGTGCAGACACGGTGAGTTTTACCAGATGGTGTGGGTAAAGTGTACAACCTCTGCAAAGTGTAAAACTATTCGAATAGCTGAGTCTTCAATTATGGACAGTTGGAAGGCCGTCCTATGACCTATGTGCTAAGTTTTGATTTTAAAAGAAAATGGAGATGTTTTGGTGCAACCATGCCAACGGGCCGGTATGCGGTTGTCGGGAAAGGATGGACCATGATGGGCTATGGTCGATGCAAAGAGTTTTTGAGGGAAAACTTATTTTGTTTTTGAGAAGGAAGTTAAATCTTTTCTTACCTTTTTTTTAACAAAGATATAGAGATATCATTTTCAAAAACAAATTTTTATTAACCAAAGTAAAACCTAGAGCCTCCACCAAAGATAACTATGCATGTATACTTCTTCCATCCCTCTCAGGGTGGCTTGCGAGTACATTCAAATGTACTCATATTGGTTTCGTCCCTGGCTATTGTCTTGGCCAGAATATGAGAAGCGGTACAAGGAAGAAGACTCCAATGACGGCTGTGCGAACTAGGACATTCTCCCAGTCAATTGCCCGTAGGGTTATGGCAAGAGACTTGTGCTCCACTCTATTTGATGTTTCTGCTGCAAGTACTTGTTGAAGTTTATAACTTCACCCAAGTAAGTATATTTATTCGGTATATATGGATGTTCTTTTGATACCAGTTTGATTGTGCTCAGCAACACACTGATCATGGGATCGCTTGTCGGCACAGTGGAAACCAGGGTACCACGGGCCGGCCTGCCAAGGCCCACAACACTCATCAGGAAATTTCGCTAAGGACCAGGCTCTCCAAGCCTGGAGAGGCTCCCCATGCCTGGCGAAGCCTCGCCAAGGATTTTTCCCTTGGCGAGGGACCTCTCCTCGAGAGGGCATCAAGCCAAAGGCTTGGCGAGGCCTCCAGCCTCGCGGGGGTTTTCTTCCTCGCTGAGCGTGCTCTGTCTCCTCGACAGGGCGCACATGGGCTCTACGCCCTCTGCGACCACATTACCCCCATATGGGACGGGGTTTAGCTAAGTAGTGTGTTTGTCTTAGTATGGGATGCCTCAATAGCGGAGATGCTCCATTTCATTAGGGGGTGGTTCGGTGACCCCCGACTTGGGTTATCCACCATAGCGGGGGATAGAAGGATTGCCGTATGCACTGCCAGAAAAACTATGAGTCCTCACACCCAGGGCTTCGATGGGAGACCGGACTGGGTGACAGTGGAATGTTCACAAGGGCAGGGTCCTATACTAGGATGAGCAAGAGAAAGGCTTTGGCCGGTTACTCAACTTCGCATACACCTTGTATGGCAGGACGTGGCAGACACGATGAGTTTACCGGATGGTGTGGGTAAAGTGTACAACCTCTGCAAAGTGTAGAACTATTCGAATAGCTGAGTCTTCAATTATGGACAGTTGGAAGGCCGTCCTATGACCTATGTGCTAAGTTTTGATTTTAAAAGAAAATGGAGATGTTTTGGTGCAACCATGCCAACGGGCCGGTATGCGGTTGTCGGGAAAGGATGGACCATGATGGGCTATGGTCGATGCAAAGAGTTTTTGAGGGAAAACCTATTTCGTTTTTGAGAAGGAAGTTAAATCTTTTCTTACCTTTTTTTTAACAAAGATATAGATATATCATTTTCAAAAACAAATTTTTATTAACCAAAGTAAAACCTAGAGCCTCCACCAAAGATAACTATGCATGTATACTTATTCCATCCCTCTCGGGGTGGCTTGCGAGTACATTCAAATGTACTCATATTGGTTTCGTCCCTGGCTATTGTCTTGGCCAGACTATGAGAAGCGGTACAAGGAAGAAGACTCCAATGACGGCTGTGCGAACTAGGACATTCTCCCAGTCAATTGCCCGTAGGGTTATGGCAAGAGACTTGTGCTCCACGCTATTTGATGTTTCTGCTGCAAGTACTTGTTGAAGTTTATAACTTCACCCAAGTAACTATATTTATTCGGTATATATGGATGTTCTTTTGATACCAGTTTGATTGTGCTCAGTGACACACTGATCATGGGATCGCTTGTCGGCATAGTGGAAACTAGGGTACCACGGGCCGGCCTGCCACGGCCCACAACACTCATCAGGAAATTCCGCTAAGGACCAGGCTCTCCAAGCCTGGAGAGGCTCCCCATGCCTGGCGAAGCCTCGCCAAGGATTTTTCCCTTGGCGAGGGACCTCTCCTCAAGAGGGCACCAAGCCAAAGGCTTGGCGAGGCCTCCAGCCTCGCGGGGGTTTTCTTCCTCACTGAGCGTGCTCTGTCTCCTCGACAGGGCGCACATGGGCTCTACGCCCTCTGCAGAGTCACAGGCGTGCCAGCGCGTGGTGACGCCAGCGCTGTCGTTGTCGTTCTTGTGTATAAAGCAGTCAAAAAAGCAGCGCCAAGCAAAGGAGCAGCAGGGATTGCCGTTTCGGTGCTAAGGAGACCGTCTGCCGCTCCGCTCCAAGGACGACGTCACCGTGGGGCTCAGCACGATCCGTTGCAGCGCCAGCCCACCATCCTGACTGGACGGTGGCCTTTTCCATCTTTGGTGACGTCGTCTGCTGCCATGGACCGCGTCCATGGCCTCTACCTTTATCGTGCACCATGCCTCCTCCTTCGTCGCCATGTGGTAACCCTTCCCGCCCAGATATTTGGAGGAAGAGGTCCAAGACACCTATAAAAGGAGTAGGGGCCCGTCCGGGCAAAGGATTCAACACTTAGTTCTTCTACGGGCCATTGGATCCTAGTTCTTCTTTGCTTGGAGATCTAGGGTTTTAGCCATTGTAGCCGCCTCGAGCTCTCCAAGCTCTCTTTGTACTGTAAACCTCTCCAAGCAGTGCAATACAATCCAAGGCAGGACGTAGGGGTTTTACCTCTCCAAGAGGGCCCCGAACCTGGGTAACATCGTGCGTTCATCTCTGCAGTGTTTTCCTCCATCGAGCTCGACGAGCCACGTCGCCGAGGCACGTTGAGAGTTGTTTGATTCCGTGTTCAGCCCCGTGTCGATCCCTATCTAGTCTCTGGGACTAGTTCCCCGACATTTTGGCGCGCCAGGTAGGGGGCTGAGGTGCGTCTTCAACCTCGACACAGCCATGGCCGGCTCTCGCACTGAACGCCTCGCTCGTCGGACGGCAAGCGCCGCCACCCGCTCCTCCTGCTGGCCGCCCGCACGGCCGCCCGCGCGGAGGCGCTGCTCCGGAGCGCCACGTCGACCCCGAGCCCCGCATCGAGCATCCAGAGGACGACGACGACGGCCACGCCGAGGACGACCTCGGCGAAGAGGAGGCCTCCTCCCTGCACCCGTCGCGGGACCGTGTTGCCTCCTCGCTGGGCCGCCCTGCGCCCAGCCCAGCAACTGCGCTTCTCATGGCACAGGAGCTGCTGCAGTACCGTCCCATGCCGGAGGCTCAAGAGGCCTGGCTCAACCGTCTCTCCGAGCTCATCAGCGCCGCTCGTGTCGGCGCTCCTGCACCGTCTCGTTCCCTAGTTCTCTCTGGGCGCGTGGGGGACGTGGCGCACGGCGCTCCTCCTGCACCTCCTCTTCATCCCGCGCCCGCTCCAGCTCCACCGCAACCTGCTCCAGCGGCGGCTCCTCCTCGCGACAACCGCGCTGCATCGCACGCATCGTCGCCGCATGACTGCCAAATCGTGCAGCGAGCCCCTGAGGATGCCCGCGTGAGCATCAAGCGCGGGCAGAATCACCACAACCGCGCCTCCCTCGCCAACAGCGTGGTCACCTACGGCACGACGGTTGCATTCACCCGCAGCCTTCGTCACGTCGTCTGGCCGGTCAAGTTCAAGCCTGATCTTCCTCCGCGCTACGACGGCAAGAACAACCCCTTGGAGTTCCTGCAGCTCTACACTTTGGCCATCCAGGCTGCCGGGGGCGACGACAAAGTCATGGCGAACTGGTTCCCCATGGTCCTCAAGGACTCTGCGTCCTCATGGCTCACCAACCTCCCCGCTGAGTCCATCAGCACCTAGGAGGAGCTCTGCCGGTGCCAACTTCAAGGGCACGTACGAGCGCGGCCTCACGTACAACGACCTCCGCGCCGTGCGCCAAAAGCCTGGCGAGACCCTCCGCAAGTACATCCAGCGCTTCAGCCAGGTGCGCAACAAGATTCCCAACGCCACCGACGCGCAGGTCATCTCAGCCTTCCAGGCTGGGGTCACGGACGTGCGGATGCTCGAGAAGCTGGGCATCCATGACAACATCACCACCGTCGTCAAGCTCTTCGACTTGGCGGACAAGTGCGCCAAGGCTGAGAAGGGCCGCTTGTTCGTCAAGAATGAGCCAGGGGACCCCGCCGAGAGCTCCAAGAAGAAGAAATCCTCCGAGAAGCGCAAGACCACTGCGGTCCTCACGGCCGAGCCTGACGCCAAGCAGCCTCACGCTGCCACTTCAGCCGCGGGCTCCGAGAAGGAAGATGATCGCCCCTTCTGCATCTACCACAACAGGCATTCCCATGCCACCGAGGACTACTATGACCTCAAGAGGCTTCGCGAGGCTCGCGAAGGGCAGCAAGGGCGTGGCGGCCGCGGCGGCGGCCGCGACGGCCGTGGAGGGCGACGCTGGAACAACAACTACAACGACAACTACCAGCAGAACCCTCAGGCCAATGCTGCCCAGCCCACGAACGACAACCTCCCTGCCGAGACTCCTGAGGGCTATCAGGTGCCTCGTGGGGCCGCTTGCATCCTTGGCGGGGCTCAGGCCCCCAGCTCCAACCGCCACTTCAAGCAACTTGCTCGTGAAATCGCAGCAGCGCTCCCCGGGGTTGAGGCCTCTAGGCCCCTCAAGTGGTCCCAGTACCCCATCGTCTTCGACTCCAGCGACCACCCCAAGTCCACCTCAACTGTTGGCACCATCCCGCTGGTTTGCAACCCCACCATGAACAACATAGCAGTCTCCAAAACGCTCATCGATGGGGGTGCAGGCCTCAACGTCATCTCTGTCGAGACCTTCGAGAAGCTTCAAGTGCCCTACGAGCGGCTCATGCCCACCAGGCCCTTCTCGGGGGTGACAGAGGGACTCACAACCCCTTTGGGCCAAGTGCGGCTCGCAGTCACCTTTGGCACGCAGGCCAATTACCGCACTGAGCTGATCGATTTCGATGTCGCGCACATCGGCCTGCCTACAACGCCATCCTCGGCTACCCCGCCCTCGCCAAGTTCATGGCGGTGACCCACCACGCCTACAACCTCGTCAAGCTCCCTGGCTCGGGTGGCACCATCATCATCCGTGGCATGGTCTCAGATGCCCTGTACGCTGCACAAGCGGTCTACAAGGCTGCCGCGGTGGCGTCCCCTGCTGACGAGGATGAAGAACCCCTCCCAAGGCCCCCCACGAAGAAGAAGCAGCTTTTCTCTCAGGAGAAAGCCGCGACAAAGCAGGTGTCTCTTGAGGCAAGCGGCTCGGGGGCTAGCATCACCATCGGCGCCAACCTGCCTCCCAAATAGGAAAGCGCGCTCGTCGCCTTCCTTAGGGCAAACTCTGACTTGTTCGCATGGACACCGTCAGATATGTCCGACGTACCGAGGGAGGTGATCGAGCACCACTTAGCCGTGTGTCCAAACGCACGCCCCGTGAAGCAAAAGGTGCGGCGCCAGGCGCCAGAGAAGCAAGATTTCATCGTCAAGGAAGAAGAAAAATTGAAGAAAGCTAGCATCATCAAGGAAGTTGTCCATCCCACTTGGCTCGCCAACGGTGTGGTCGTCCCCAAGCACACCGGAGGAAGCCGCCTCTGCATCGACTTCACCGACCTCAACAAAGCCTGCCCCAAGGACCCCTATCCCCTCCCGAGGATTGACCAGATCGTGGACTCCACCGCCGGCTGCGCACTCCTCTGTTTTCTGGATGCCTTCTCAGGCTATCACCAGATGAAGATGGCGAAGGAGGACGAGGAGAAGACAGCATTTCTCACCCCTTGTGGTGTGTTTTGCTACGTCTGCATGCCCTTCGGCCTGAAAAATGCCGGTGCCACTTTCCAGCGCCTCATGAGGATCGCCTTGTTGACTCAAATGGGAAGGAATGCAGAGGCCTACGTCGACGACATTGTGGTCAAGACCCGCGAGAAGGACACGCTCATCAAGGACCTGGAGGAGACCTTTGCCAACCTATGCAAAGTAAACATCAAGCTGAACCCCGCCAAGTGCGTCTTCAGGGTCCCTTCAGGCAAACTCCTCGGGTTCCTGGTGTCTCATCGCGACATCGAGGCAAATCCCCACAAGATCAAGGCCATAGAACAGATGCAGCCTCCTCGTCGCCTCAAGGACATGCAGCGCTTGGCGGGATGTATGGCCAGCCTTGGCCGTTTCATCTCCAAGTTCGGCGAGAGGGCGCTGCCATTTTTCAAGATCATGAAGCGGTCTAGTCCTTTCAAGTGGACCCCTGAAGCGGCAAAAGCCTTTGAGGACTTGAAGAAATATCTGGCGAGCCCACCCATCATGGTTGCGCCACGCCCTCGCGAGCCTCTGAAGCTGTATCTTGCAGCCACTCCTCAGACGGCAAGCGCGGTCTTGGTGGCTGAAAGGGCAGAGCCAGTCCCCGCCAAGCAGAACTCTGCCTCGCCAAGCCTCGAACTCCACGACAAGTAAGCAACCCCGACAAGCCTCCAGCCTCACGCCGATCCTCTACAAGTGGCGCCTCAAGAGAACCTCGACAAGGACTCCTCCAAGCCTGAAGAGGAGCCAACCGCTGCCACGTCAACAACCACCCTCGTCGAGCATCCCATGTAATTTGTCAGCACAGTACTGTGGGACGCTCGCGAGCGGTACCCCATGCATCAAAAACTCCTTTTCTCGCTCCTCAGCGCCTCCAGGAAGCTGCGCCACTACTTCCAGGGTCACCCCATCAAGGTGGTTACCTCATACCCCCTGGAGCAAGTCCTGCGCAACCCAAACGCAACAGATCGCGTCGCAAGCTGGGGCATCGAGCTGCAACCCTTCGAGCTGGAATTTGACACCACAAGGGTCATCAAGGGCAGGGCGCTGGCTGATTTCATGGCGGAATGGACGGACACGCGTGAAGAGGAGCCTCAAGAGGAAGAGGCCACAGCCTCAGGAGAGAAGGAGCCCAGCTACTGGACCATGCACTTCGACAGCGCCTTCGCGGCCAGGAGTGCAGGGGCTGGTGCTGTCCTCACCTCACCAACAGGAGACAAGCTCTACTACGCCGTCCAATTGTGCTTCAAGGACAACGACAAGGTCTCCAACAACATTGCTGAATATGAAGGCCTCCTCGCCGGGCTCAGAGCTGCCATTGCCCTCGGCATCAAGCGCATCCTCATCAAGGGCGATTCTCAGCTCCTCGTCAACTTCTCCAACAAGAGCTACACGCCTAAGGACACCTACATGGTGGCCTACCTTGAAGAGGTACGCAAGCTCGAGAAGCACTTCAGGGGCATGGAGCTCAAGCATATCCCGCGAGGGGAAAATCAAGAAGCAGACAAACTCGCCAGGCGAGCAGCAAGAAAGGAAGCCCAGAAGCCTGGAGTTTTCGAGGAAAGACTCGCCAAGGCCTCCGTCAAGCAACCAGCGGGCAACATCAGCGTCAACGAGGAGCTCCCACCAGCCCCATCAAGTGGAGCACCAAACTGCGGGCTGCCCTCAGGCGATCGCTTGCTGATGACCCTGGTACGCCAAGACACCGGTTGGATCGACGACATCAAGAGCTACCTGCAAGACCAAGTCCTTCTCGAGGAAAATGCAGACGCCGAGAGGATTGCTCGCCAGGCCAAGTCCTACTGCCTCCACGACGGAGACCTGTACCGTAAGCGCCCCAATGGGGTTGCGTTGCGGTGCGTCCCTGCCGAGGAAGGCCGCCAGCTCATCAACGACATCCATAGTGGGGAGTGCGGCCACCATTCATCCTCACGCACCCTCGCAGGCAAGGTCTTCAGGAGCGGCTTCTACTGGCCCACGGTGCTCCAAGATGCAGCTTCAATCGTCCAGTCCTGCGACGCCTGCCAATTCCACACCAAGCAAATCCACCAGCCCGTGCAAGGACGCCAAACTATCCCGCTCTCCTGGCCGTTTGCGGTCTGGGGGCTGGACCTTTTGGGACCTTTCCCGCGAGCGCTCGGGGGCTACCGCTACCTCTACGTCGCCATCGACAAGTTCACCAAGTGGCCTGAGGTGGAACCCGTGCGCACCATCCCGGCGAAATCGGCGGTCAAATTCATCAGGAGCTTGGTCTGCCGCTTTGGCGTGCCCAACCGCATCATCACCGACAACGGCTCGCAATTCACCAGCGGCGCCTTCAAGTCCTACTGCGGCAGCCTCGGCGCCCAAATCTGCTACGCCTCGGTGGCTCACCCACGCAGCAACGGGCAGGCCGAGCGAGCCAACGCCGAGGTGCTCAAAGGCCTCAAGACAAGGAGCTTCAGCCGCCTCAAAGCCAGCGGCAAGCACTAGATCGATGAGCTCCCCTCGGTGCTCTGGTCCATCTGCACCACGCCAACAAAACCCACTGGTGAGACGCCGTTCTCTCTCATCTATGGCACTGAAGCTGTCCTCCCCAGCGAGATCACCCATGGCTCTCCGCGAGTCTTGGCCTTCAAGGAGGCCGAGCTGGACGAGTTGCGCAACGATGACCTGCTGCTGCTCGAAGGGCTTCGCCGAAATGCGGCCCTGAGAGCGGCAAGGTACCAGCAAGATCTCCGTCGCTACCACAGCCGCCACATCCGCCCGCGCACTCTCGAAGCAGGAGACCTTGTCCTGAGGAGAATCCTCTCCAGGGCAGGTCTCCACAAGCTCTCGCCAATGTGGGAAGGGCCCTACAGAGTTGTGCACATCGCCAGGCCTGGCTCTGCACGGCTCGAGACGGAGGACGGCATCCCTGTCGCCAACCCCTGGAACATCCAGCACCTGCGCAAGTTCTACCCCTGATCGTCCTCGACGAGCAACTTTTTGCAAGCAACTTTTTGCGCCAAGGGAGAACTTTGCGCCATCAACCTCCACGAGGAAAAATTCGGGCTCCCCTCTCTACTATACATTGTCGCGGGCCGTTTGAGAAGACTCCCAAGCCACCACGCCTCGACAAGGTGACTTCTTCAAGCACCAGGCCTTGGCGAGGTGGATCCCCATGCCCGACATGGTGGACCGCAGGCTCAATGAAAGCCACCCCCGCATAGGGGCCCCCTCTGAGCTCTCTCTACATGCGTCACCATGGGCCGCGAGAGTCTCAGCCACTAAATGTGGAACCCCATGCCTGACATGGCGGATTTTGTAATTCTGGCCACGCCAGTGTAATGAACTCTTGTTTCAGGTCACTTTGAACCTTTGCGCTTCGCGCCAGCATATGATGTTGCATCGGTAAGCAATTATATTGTTGCATTTTCATCCTCGCTCGTATGATCCCTCCTGTGCATCTCGCGAGCGGGGGCTGAGCATGGTGCCTGTGCCTCGGGAGCATCCCAGCAGCGCCTCAAACCCAAGGGATCCGAGCTCTGAACTCACGGGTCAGCTATCATGTATGTCAACTCCTCAGAGAGCTCTGAACTCATGGACCAGCTCCCGTGCACGTCAACTCACCAAGGACCTTGGTGCCTGTTCTCCTCGCGAGACACACATGAAGGAACCTACGAGCACGCATAAGTTATCTAGCTATGTACTGCTTGTGGGTACACCTGTCTGTCAAAATGCAGGAAAGCAGGATCAAAATAAGCCTCAGACAGCCTCGCGAAGGAAAACGCCTCTTCAGGGAACCAACACCCTCTCCAAGGCAAAAACACCTCACCAGGGAACCAACACCCTCTCCAAGGAAGAAACGCCCCGCCAAGCTAGGTCCAAACACTTGGTAATTTTTCCTTCGCTGGTTTTTGCCCCTCGAGTCTCTTTTCTCTTTCCTATGCCTCATGGGCTGCTTGCGCGTTAAAGGGGAACCCAGGCATCGCGCCTCGTGGGATCTTACTTCTTGAGGCCTCACACACCCCCGGCCTTGTGGAGCCCTGACTCGCACATACCAAAGCGGCGGTGGTGTAGCGCTAAGAGAGGGTCCTAAGACGTAGAGCAAAAAAGACATGAGGGGACAGATAAAAGCTTCCCGAGGGACATCCACAAGCACGCTTAAATATAGCTTAAAACAAGTCTTTACAAATTTCTACAAGCAAAATGCAAAATAACGTGTGCCTCATGCACATCCAGCCACAGGAAAAAGCCTAGGCTTGCGGGCCTCCTGAGGTGCCCTCGCCATCCACGGCAACGCTTTTGTCCTCCTCCCCGGCGTCCTCCTCGCCATCGTCTTCATCCTCATCCTCCTCGACTTGGTCGAACTTGCTGGCGTACGCCTCCGCGGCCTTCTGCAACGCCGGGGTGCGCACGCTGAGGTCGACAGGCCCTGTCACGGCCTCGAGGTCGATGGAGGGATGAAGCCGCGTGAGGTTGGAGAAGATGCGGCAGGTGGCGATGACCAGGAGATCGCGGCTCTCCTCCACGACGCGCTCGTCCAGGCTTTTCGCGGTCTCTTCGAGCCCCGAGAGGAACCGCTCGAAGAAGAACACGTACCCGGCCTCGTCGTGGTTTCCTTCCACGGCGAGGGGAGGAACCTCGATCCCCAGGCGGTCCCCAACCGCACACGCATGGGACACCAAGCCTTCGAGCATGCGCTGGCGCTGGCACGTCATGGCTCGGCCAACCTGCGCGTTGCGCTGCGCCTCCGCTGCGGCATCTGCAACCGGCACCACCTGCTGGTGGAGCTCACCCAGGTCCTTCTCCAGGGCCACGACTCTGCCTTCTGCGTGAGCTTGGGCCTCCTTGGTGCTCTGAAGGTGAGAGGCCATCTGCTTCTCCTCCTTCTTGAGCTCCTTGATGCGGCTCTGGAGCTCATTACGCTTTGACGTGAAGCGCTCCTCCAGCTTCTTGGCCTTCTCGTCGTAGTTCTTGGAGAGGCTTTGCCGGATGAGCTTGACCTTGCCATCAGCCTCTTCTTGCATCTTCTTCTGCTTCTCCGCAAGGCTGGCGTTGGCTTTCTCGAGGCGCTCCGCGTAGGTGGCCTCGTTCCGGGCCACTTGGTCCTCGCGGGTGTTCAGAGCCTCCGCGCGGGTGGCCTGGTCCTTCTCGAGCACCTGGACCTGCTCCTCGCACCGCCGCAGCTCCTCCCCGCGGGCGGAGAGCTCTCCCTCGCATCGCATGAGCTCCGCTTCGCGCTGCTCCAGCTGCTTGCCGCGGGCGTCCAGCTTCTCGCGGATCCCCTTCAGGCTGTTCTCCGTGACCTTGGAGTCCGCGATGAACTTTTGCTCGGCGGCCAAGATCTCCTGATGCTTGGAGGCGGTTTCTGCCTCAAGCGCCTCCCGCGCAGCGTCCAGCTGCTCCATGGTCTCCGCCGCCTCCCGCTTCACGCTCTCGCGGGTCTCCTTGGCGAAGCGCATCGCCTCCTCCCGCGCCGCCTGGGCCGACGCATCCTGCCGGCGGCAGAGCTCCACCCTCTCGTGGAAGAGGGCCCAGGCCTCGTCGAGCCTCGCCCGCTCCTCTGCCCTGGTGAGCTCCTCCTCAGCATACTGCTTCTCCAGCTTGTTGAGCGTTTGTCGCGCCTGGCTGAAGATGGAGCTGCGGCGTGCTGAGTGGCGCCGCGGCTTCCGCAGCGCCAAGGTTCCCGCGTCGTCGCGGGATGCAGAGACCTCGATGCTTGTCGAGGCGCCCAAGGCACCTTGCCTTGGGCTCATGGTGGCTCCTAATGCTGGCTGGGGGCTTGTGCGGGAGCCTCCTTCGCCGCCCACGTTGATGGCCCTCTGGGGGCTGGGCGCCCTCTCGTCCCCAGCCCCAGCGTCGGTGGGCTCTGGAGCCTTCTCCTGCTCCTGCTCGCCTATGGTGGCCGCGCCTGGCGTGGCCACGGGCTCGTCAGCCCCTCCTGTGGTGGCCGCGCCTATCGTGGCCACGGGCTCATCAGTCCCTTCTGTGGTGGCCGCGCCTGTCGCGGCCTCGGGCTCGTCAGCCCTCCTTGTGGAGGCCTCTCCTTCTGGAGGTGGCTCCATGGTGGCCCCCGTGGCCCTTGCCTCGTCCGGCCTCCCCGAGGCCCCGGTGGCCTCGGTCGCTGCCACTTTCTCCACAGCCTCCTGCTGTGGGGGAGGAGTGGCAGCTCGCGGTGGTGATGTCGCTACCTCTTCAACCACCACCTCCGCGCGGTGCTCAACCGCGGGAGGAGTAGCCTCACGCCGCGGCTCGTCCGCTGCTGGCGTCGCCATGGAGGCGCTGGCCATCTCTCCAAGCTTGCGAAGCCGTCGCTTCTTCGGCGCCGCAGGCTTGCTAAAAAGAAAGGCGAATAGAAAATCCTTCAGGAGGGCACT
Source organism: Puccinellia tenuiflora (assembly GCA_012064385.1). Classification (NCBI taxonomy): domain Eukaryota; kingdom Viridiplantae; phylum Streptophyta; class Magnoliopsida; order Poales; family Poaceae; genus Puccinellia; species Puccinellia tenuiflora. The sequence goes on along the minus strand of QRDG01000537.1, from coordinate 787,782 downwards.
CGAATGCAAGATCCAAAGAAAAAGAGAAGGAACCAGGACTTACTCATCAGCCATCCTCCACACCCTCTTCTTCGCCTTCGGCGGCTGAGGGCTGATGGCTCTGTCTCCTTCTGGAGGCGCTCCTTCCTCCTCGCGAGGAGCACCCCTCACGGCCGCGGCATCCTTGTCGTGGGCGGCCTTGGTGCGGGGCTCACGGCGTTCTCCCCTGCTGCTGCTCTCCTCCTCCTCCTCCACGGTGCGCTTGGAGGGATTTCTGCGGGCAGCGTCCTCGTCGCTACCAGAGGAGATCACCTGGGGGTCCTCTCCAGGCGCTGCGCTCCTTGAGGAGCTCGCCAGGCCGCCCGAGGGATCGGCGCCTCCCGGGGACTCGTCCTCGTCGGAGTCCTCCGTCTTGGCCGGCTCCGGCGACTCGCCCACCTGCTCCTCCGCCACTGCCGCCCATGGGTTGTTGCGCGTCCCGCAGTGTCCTGCAGGCACGACGCCCCACTCGTCAAACCTGGGTAGGAGGCTGCGGTGCTCGCGGATCGTCTCGTCCGCAAATGTGAAGAGCGGCCGGGCCTGGTCGGTGGTTGGAGATGGAATGGCCGCCGAGGTGAAGAGGGTCTCCATGACCATGTTCAGCGCCTCCGGGGTGAGGTTGTCCTTGCAGAGGCGTATCTTGTCCTCCGGGCCATTATACAGCCACATCGCCACCGAGTGCCATTGGAGGGGGGCGATGCGGCGCCTGGTGAAGTCCCTCGCCACCATCTGGCCGGTGACGCCGGCCTCGCAGAGCCCCAGCAAGCAATTGTACACCCCCTCAAGGGCTGGGCCCTCGAGGGCCTGGCTCGCCCAGCGCGCCCACTTCTTCGGTGACGCCACGGGCATGTCCAGGAGGTGGTTCTTCACATTGGCGTTGACGAGGCACCACCGCTTGCGGAAGTCGTCGAGCTTCTTCGTTATCTTGGTGACGGCGTTCTCGCTGACCCAGGCGATGGGGATGTAGTACTTGCTCCGGGCGTCAGCGATGTGGTAGGAGACGCATCCGGCCACCTCGCCTGACGCCGTGTTCTGGAGCGCGTAGAAGTTGCGGAAGAGCTCGACGGAGGGGCGGATGCCAATGTAGGCCTCGCAGAGGTAGGCGAAGATGGAGAGGATGAGGATGGAGTTGGGATGAAGGTGGAGAAGCTGGATCTGGTACGTCTCCAGGATCGCTTCAAGGAAATCGGAGAAAGGGGGGATGAGGCCGGCGAAGAAGCTGTGGATGAAGCTGGGGTAGTACCCGTCGCCGCGCTTGCTGCCGTAGCTGGCCGACTTCATCTCCGTGACGCCGTGCTCGCAGGTGTTCGAGGTCGAAAGGTAGCGCACCTTGTCCAGCGCTCCCGAGCCGATGCGGGATTTCGGCAGCGCCGCCGTGGGCTCTGCGCTCCCTGACGCCATCGCGGGCTGGCTAGTTTGCGCCGGAGCCTTGCCTTTCTTGGGGGCGGCGTTCTTCGGGGGCACCATGGATGCAGGGAAAGAGAAGAAGGAGATGGTGGAGGCGATGAGCTCTGGGAGAAGAAGGAGGAGTTTGGGAGCAGTGCGCAGCGGCGTTATGGGAGGAGTGACAGCGCCATCATCGCGCAGGCTTTAACACCCAGGAGCCGAGGACGTGGCGGGCCCCACCGCATCGCCCGTTGAAGCCGAGGAGATCGTGGTCTCGGGCGCAACCGTCGCGCTCCACGTGTCGCGGCCCAGGCAGGCATCTTTTGGGCCCTCGACGCTTCGCCTCCGTCAGCAACTTCGGCGTGCCCATCGTGGGCCCGGGGGCTACTGTCGGCACAGTGGAAACAAGGTTACCACGGGCCGGCCTGCCACGGCCCATGACACTCATCAGGAAATTCTGCTAAGGACCAGGCTCTCCAAGCCTGGAGAGGCTCTCCGTGCCTGGCGAAGTCTCGCCAAAGGTTTTCTCCCTTGGCGAGGGACCTCTCCTCGAGAGGGCATCACGCCAAGGGCTTGGCGAGGCCTCTAGCCTCGCGGTGGTTTTCTTCCTCGCCGAGCATGCTCTGTCTCCTCGACAGGGCGCACATGGGCTCTGCGCCCTCTGCAGAGTCACAGGCGCGCCAGTGCGTGGTGACGCCAGCGCTGTCGTTGCCGTTCTTGTGTATAAAGTAGTCAACAAAGCAGCGCCAAGCAAAGGAGCAGCAGGGATTGCCGTTTCGGTGCTAAGGAGACCGTCTGCCGCTCCGCTCCAAGGATGACGTCACCGTGGGGCTCACCACGAGCCATTGCAGCGCCAGCCCACCGTCCTGGCTGGACAGTGGCCTTTCCATCTTTGGTGACGCCGTCTGCTGCCATGGACCGCGTCCATGGCCTCTACCTTTATCGTGCACCATGCCTCCTCCTTCGTCGCCATGTGGTAACCTTTCCCGCCAAGATATTTGGAGGAAGAGGTCCAAGACACCTATAAAAGGAGGAGGAGCCCGTCCGGGAAAAGGGTTCAACACCTAGTTCTTCTACGGGCCATTGGATCCTAGTTCGTCTTCACTTGGAGATCTAGGGTTTTAGCCATTGTAGCCACCTCGAGCTCTCTAAGCTCTCTTTGTACTGTGAACCTCTCCAAGCAGTGCAATACAATCTAAGGCAGGACGTAGGGGTTTTACCTCACCAAGAGGGCCCTGAACCTGGGTAACATCGTGTGTTCATCTCTGCAGTGTTTTCCTCCATCAAGCTCGACGAGCCACTTTGCCGAGCCACGTTGAGAGTTGTTTGATTCCGTGTTCAGCCCCTTGCCGATCCCTACCTAGTCTCAGGGACTAGTTCCCCGACATCGCTGACATTGTAGGCACAAGGGTACTTCGGACAGCTAGTCTAGGGTCCCGACAGCTTGCCTTGGTCGGCAAAGGTTCCCTTGTCTTCTTCTTCTTGCTCAAAGTATCCCCCTTCCTCGCTAGCTCCGGCAACGTTCTCGTCTAATCGTCGCAACAAGCAAATATAAACAATCACCACACCATTCGACAAAACATCACAGAATTACAAACTAAACACCTACAGTAAGATACTTTCCTACAGAAGTCAAAATATTTGTATTGGGTATAGTTTCGTTTATACTTATTTTATTTTAATTATTAATGGGCAGTAATTAGCTATAACTCGAATTAAGACATGATTTATCTTCTGTTGCTCAGAAAAATATGTCCTTTTAGGGACAACGAGTACATGTTAATTGTGAACTAGAAAAATTGGATTTGGTCCATTTGAGCTAGTAGATTAACAGAAACAATTCGTTTAGTACAGAAGGTGATTATCTCAAGTTTTAAGGTTAATCTATTTAATTTCTGCATAACAGAAAATTATGGAAAAGTAAGGGTAACTATAGATTCACATTACAGACCTAGCAGAATTGGTTTCAAGTCATTTGGACACTTAGAGCATCAGAAACAAACAAGTTTAGATATAAAACCTTCTGTTGTAATTAATTTACCAGTTGTTTAATATTAATCCAAATAATATGGGGCCAGTACTGTTGGATAGAGAATTTATTTACCTTACATCACATCCAAGTCTCATAATTGTTTGGCTTGTATAACTCGAGTTATTAATTATTTAGTAAGGGTCCAGATATGCAGCTATTTAATTAACAGGAAAAGATTTAAAGGGAAAAGGGCCTAATGCTTAGTAGTCTGGGATTTGGGGTTAATTTCCCATGCCGGAAATGGTTAAAATCCTGATGGGAAGGGCCCGCTCATCAGTGGCTCATTAAACCCGAAAGGGTAGGCTAACAACGGATCATATTTCGATGGCCAGGATTAGAGGCCAGCATGTGAGCAAGCAGCCGTTGATCTAGAGATCGACGACTCTGGGCGGCCCAATGTCGGCCACCTAAATCGGCGGTGCGACTATGACCTAGATGACGGAGGGCTCATAGTGGCGTACCTAGACTGGCTCGGTGTTGTGGTATTGTCGAATCTAGCCTCGGCAGGGGTGCCATCGAGCTAGGTAGAGCGAGGGGCTTTGGAGAAGTTGGGGGTTCCGGCTTAGGGCTAGACGCAAGTTTACCCAGCTTCGGATCACACGACGGTGGCGTGATCCTACGTGCTGCTATAAATCACTATATGGGCAATATTGCCAAGTTACAGTGAGATCTCGCCGAGATAGAGGTTCTCGTCGAGATGGCTAAGTCTAAGCTAGATTACTCGAGCTGTCTTGTTGCGTGCCCTAAGGCGTCCCGTAGGCCAGCTTATTAAGGCGTCCGGCCTAGGGCTTACAGGAGAAAACCTACCGACTAAGTCAGAGTCCTAAACTAATCCGGCTTGGGCTTTGTCTTGTGGGCTAAGTCTTCCGCAATGCCAGCCGCCTTGTGGAACCTTCCTTAGCCGGATGGGCCTCCTGCGCTTCATCATACTGGGCTGCCCGGAAAGCCGGAATTCGGCTTACCACCACTATGGGCCACCCTGATATTCTGGCTTGTCTTCACATCCGTGAGGATACCTGTTCGGCATAATCCCAACAATAGCCCCCGGAAAGCTTCGAGAACTTGATCGGCTGGCTTCATCTTCCTGACAAAACACCGTCCGGGAAGTTCTTTATCCGTCTTCAGTCTTGGAGCATTCCCAGAAACCTGCAGAGCATGCCGAACTTGTTTGCCGATCCAATGGCACCGGCTTATTATGCCTAAAAAGCACTCGAGTGCACTTTGACACGCGTCCGTCGATTTGATGGTTTTGTCAGACCCGGCAGAGTGAGTGGAGGAGCATCTTTGAACGTAGGGGCTAACTCTGTTTTTCCCGTGCGAGAATCGAGGAGTCGGAGGAGAGCAAACGTCTCACAACAGCTAGATCCGTGACGCGTGGCGGAAATCTCGGCTCGTGACCGTTGCGCGGATCTCGGCGTGTCCACTATAAATCCCGGACGTCTCGCCTCCGCCGCTGCCACTCGCCATTTGCAAACCTAGCGCCCATCTCTCCAGATCTCTCCCGAGCTCGAGTTCTTCCTCCGCGCTCCATGGCCTCAAGCACTCCAAGCTCTCTGGTGATCGACGCAACGCCCCTGGATTTGGCTCCACCGATGGGCGGCTCCTCTTCCACGGCCGCCGCGGCCGTCACCGAGCCATCCGCCACTGCAACTGCACCTTCTCCATCTCCGGCGGCCATCTCCACCGCGCCAGGCTGTGATGAAGTGGCCTTGGCGAAAGCCACAGCCGAAGCCTCTGCCTCGGCTCCTCCAGCCCCACAGCTTCTGAGGCCGCTGCCGAAGGAGCCAGTGCCGGCGAAGAAGAGGAAGAAGAGGAAGCCGGCAGCAACAAAGGCGCTGCCAGCAACCCGACACACAACTGGGCTAGCTCTGCCGTAGAAGAAGGCGAGCTCCAAAGCTTGGCCACTGATGGCGTAATTCCTCCGGCATCCTCTACTTCGCCGGCTTGGAGAAACGCCTTGGATGACCCGTATCCAACCCCAGTCCGGGACGAGCGGGGTACTTCTCTCCTCCCATGTCTCTAGAGCTTTTCTTTGCCGCCGTCGGCTTTTCTGATAGAAATATTCGACCACTACGGCCTCCAACTCCACAACATCACCTCCAACAGTTTGCTACACATCTCCGGCTTCGTAGCTCTCTTTGAAGGTTACTTAGGCATAAAACCTAGGCTAGACTTCTTCTAGAGATGCTTCTTAGTCAAGAGGCAAACTGTCAACAAGCAGCTGCTGGTGGTCGGCTCAATCAGTTTCAATTGCCACCGGGATATCGACTGGTACCCTCAAGTGCCAATCGTCGATTCGGCAAAGGGATGGGCGTCCACCTTCTTTACTGCAAAGACGTGGCGCCGCCAAACCGGCTTGAAGGTCTTGCCCCTTTCACCGACATAGCCGGCACGCCCATGCCTTCCTAGAAGAAGAAGCCGTCGGCGAGGATGCCGGCAGACCATGCCGCCATTCAGCCGAGAATTTCGGAGTTAACCTCCGGCTCTCCTCCCTTAACTGGGGAGGACACCATAATATGCTGGGTCAAAAGACGGATCCAGCCTCTCCAACACCGTGCCCGCCTTTTGTGCGAGTACACAGATAATGCTGATCCCATGAGGACCAGCGAGAAAGACATGGATGATGAGCTTTACCACGCGCGCCTCAACCGTCTGATCAAAGCCCGGCCCAATGAGGGTCGGCAATACGAAGAATTGATGCCGATGTACATGGCATCCAACCCTCCCCCAAAGGTACTTTGTCGGAAACAAAGTTCAATTCTTTGAAGGAATTTCAGCTTTAACTATAAGCTGACTTGTATTTATTCTTCAGATTCCAGGCCTTTCTGCTACTGGATCAGCTGGCACGTCTACGCCAGCAAAGTGATCCAACGGCCTATCACTTTTTCTTCGGCTCAAGCAGAGAGCCGGAAAAGGAAGAGCCAATCTATCACGATTGGCGCCAAGTCATCAGAAGATGACAATGTTCTCGCTGGGCTCAATATCCCCAGCAAGAAGTAAGTCGACTGACAACGTCTTTTCCTTGCCTTGCTTATTTCGCCGGCTTTGCTGAACTTGCCCTTTTATCATTGCAGGATAAAGAAGGGCGCAGCCCTTAATTCAAAGGTATGCGCCACGCAGAAGAAGACGTCTCCCGCTGTAGCTCCTGCCACTCTGGCTCCGAAGCCGAACCCTGTTGAAGAGGGCGCCCGCACTATGGCGGCATGTCCTATCTTCGGGAGAGCCGGGACTACCCCTCCTTCGCAATGGACGGAGATGACGGGAAAGGTGACAGCACCTCCTTCCCCACCAAGGGCTGAAGCTCCGGCTAATGATGCCCCGATCTTCCCTCCAATCAAGGCAGAGGCCTTTGACGCAGAGGGATATATTAAGCCGGAATTTATGAGCCAGTTTATGTGTGTTCCTCCGCTGCCCCGAAAGAAAGGAACCACCGTCCGGGATGACGAGCCGGACCAGACCAAAGCCTATGACGCCCTTGATGTCATAGAGATCCTTGAGAACCAGCAGAATTACTTTGCTGGGTGCTTTGATGCCGGCATGTCCCTTCTACGTGAGCACTTCTAGGTAAACATCTTCCCTAGTAGCCCCCGAGCACTATGCCGGTCTAGATTATAAAAGATAGCCGACATAGTGGTCTGAGTCATATGCATCCACCTAGCCCCCCAGCACTAGAATGCCTTCATGTAGCCACCTTGTCATACAACTTTAGGCTTTTAGCAAACTCCTTACGCAGATTCATCGAGAAATTGGCGCTGAAACCATCACTTCTTTGGGTTTGCGAAATCAGGAGATGCGCCGGCTAAGGGCAGAGCTGGCAAACAAGGACGCCATTATTGCCGGGTTCGAAGCAGACCGGGTCACGTATCAGGGTAACAATGCCGAAAAAACCTTCAACTTCTTGTTTCCGGCTTATATGTCTGCTAACAATGTGTTTGCCGCAGACGCCATCAACAAGGCCAAGGAGTTCGCAGATAATGTTGGAAGCATCGACCAGCTCCGCAATGAGAACACTGAGCTGAAAAGCTTAGTGAATCGATGAAGACAGAGCTGGAATTGGCTCAGAAAGCTCTTGCTCAAGCCGAACAAAATTTTGAGACGGAGAGGCAACAAGCAATGATGCCTTCCGTGAAGTTCAGGACCGGCTTGACAAGCGCCTGGACGAATCGCTGGCTATAGACAACCAGCTTCTGAGTAAGTTTTATACTTAAGAACTCAACTATGTTGCTTCCATGTCTTTGCCTGCTTAGTAATTTGACTTCGCCTTTTTTACAGCTCTGGCCGGCTTGGGCCATGAACTGACAGCGGAGAACCGGCTTGACTGGATCTTGGAGGTGGGGGAGCTTATCCCGAAGATACTTTCTTCGGGAAAGAAGCTTGTCGAGAAGTTCTTTCCTGGCAACCCGAGCCTTTGGCGAACCTAGCGGATTTGCCGGCCGAGCTGGACGAGGCAACCTCGTTCTTTGACGAACGGATTCGTTCCAGCGCTCGCGGAGGTGCGAAGACGGACCTGGGCCTAATGATGGCGCACTACCCGGAGGCTGGAGCTTGGCGCGTGGCATCCGGCTTTCCTCTTGAAAAGGAGGACGGCTCACCGCTGGACGACCAAGAGCGCAAGAAAATTCTCCACTCCGTCTCCGGCTACGCCAGTAAAATCGCCAAGATGGTATCTTTGACCACCATCTTCAAGGAAGTGCCGTGCCCACCAACTCCCGTCCAGTCTGACGATGACGGCGAGGAGGCGAACTAATATGCTTAAGCCGAATTTGCTTGTTTGAGCCGGCTTCCCTGAAAATGTAAACTTTAGATGTAAGGCTAGTCAAACAGTGTGAAATGCTTTGTAAATAACTGTCCTTTGCCGTTTTAAACTTATCTATTTTGCAAGTTTGCAATTTTTATGCCTCAGTTCAATCTGGCCTTGACACCTCAGCCTTTAAGCGCACGCAAACTTATTGCAAAGCAAACCTGCTGGATAACAGGGTACACAATGACCAATCTGTTTAGACCCAGATCAAGTGCCGCCTTTCGGTGCCGAAACACTTTGAAGCAACCCGGCGCAAAAAGCTATCAGATAAACATTAATTGGCAAAACTTGTAATTTTTTCATCACCTTAAGGCGGATTCAATAGAAAGGAGTTTACCAACTAGCAACACAGGCAATTTCGGGTAAACAGATAACCTCAATAAGATCATTGGGAAATAAAGGATGGTACAGATTCTCGAATTTCATATGAGAGAAACCAATTTCATGATCACATTGACAAGGTTACAATAGAATTTGCTAAGTGTAAAAAGAACGTAGCTGAGCGATATTCCACGGACGTTTCGTCTCATCTAAGTCGTCATCTACAAGCCTTTTCCTCTTGCGACCTTTCTTCCTGGGATCTTCCTTGGAATCCCTTAAGTCGAGGAGATAGTATGACCCATTCTTCAGTGCTTTGCTGATGACAAAAGGTCATTCCCGTGGTGGGGATAACTTGTGCTGCCGGCTTTGCACAAGCCAAAGCACTAAGTCGCCTTCTCGAAAAGAGCGATTCCGCACTCTACGGCTCTGATAGCGACATAGATCTTGGTAATAGATGGCGGATCGTTGGAGAGCTAACTCTCTTTCTTCTTTGAGGATATCTAAGACGTCTTGACGTGCTTCTTCTGCATCTTTTTTGATGTAGGCTACAACCCGAGGTGAATTGTGGATCATGTCGGTTGGCAGCACTGCTTCTGCACCATAGACAAGGAAGAAGGGAGTGAAGCCGGTTGACCTGTTTGTGGTAGTACGGATACTCCATAGGACGCCCGGCAATTCATCTACCCAAGCGCCAGCCGCTCGATGCAAAGTGGTTTCAAGCCTTGGCTTAATGCGCTGCAAAATTATGCCATTAGTGCGCTCTACTTGTCCGTTGGATTGCGGATGCGCCACCGATGCCACATCAAGCCGGATTTTAGAATGGCTGCAAAACTTCGATAGCTCACCGACGGCAAAGTTTGTGCCGTTGTCAGTGATAATGCTGTGCGGAATGCCGAACTGGGTTGTTATCTCGACAATGAATTTTGTAGCGGTAGCTCCGTCGAGTTTTTTATGGGTTTTGCCTCCACCCACTTTGTAAATTTGTCAACTGCCACGAGTAGATGGGTTAGGCCTCCTCTTGCCGTCTTGAAAGGTCCTACCATGTCGAGCCCCCAGACCGCAAAGGGCCAAGTTATGGGGATCGTCCGTAGTTCCTGAGCCGGCAAATGAGCTTGCTTTGCGTAGCGTTGACATCCTTCACAAGTCTTGACGATGTTGATAGCATCCTCCTTAGCCGTCAGCCAGAAGAAACCATGCCGGAACGCTTTGGCGACCAACGCCTTTGCCGCCACATGATGCCCACATTCGCCTGAGTGGATTTCCGCGAGGATTTGTCGCCCTTCTTCTGGAGAAACACATCTCTGGAAAATGCCGAACGTGCTCCTTTTATAAAGCAGTCCGTCAATAACCGTGTATGCCTTTGCTCGGCGTTCAATCTGACGGCTTAGCACTTCGTCATCCTTCGGTAGTTTCTTGTTTACCAAGAATTCGATATATGGCGTGGTCCAATCTGGGGTTACCAAGCATACTTGAACCGATTCTACCGACAAGGGATAATCTTCGTCGCCGCCTTTGATGGACGACTTGTGCAAATGATGGAGGAACACATCTGGAGGTACCTCCTACTGCTTTGAGCCTATCCTTGTCAAGGAGTCTGCGGCTTCATTGTCATCCCGGGAGATATGTCGAACCTCTAAGCCGGCAAAACATCGGCCGAACTCATCGACTATTCTCCTGTATTCTGCCATTGTTGGGCTTGTTGTGTCCCAAGCTCCATCAAGTTGCTACACCACGAGATCCGAGTCGCCGTAGCATAGAATGCGCTTTACTCCTAATTCCTTAGCCATATGGAGGCCATGTAAGAGGGCTTCATACTCTGCTACATTGTTGGTGGCATTGAAGTGGATTCAAAGGACATAACTAAGCTTGTCACCCTTGGGTGACTTTAGCACTACGCCAGCCCCCGATCCCTCTTTCATCTTTGAGCCGTCAAAGTGCATGATCCAGTACAGAGAGTCCGGCAAAGGTGTGCTTTCCATCGCCTCCGTCCAATCTGCAACAAAATCGGCTAGGACTTGAGACTTGATGGCGGTTCTCGGCTTGTAATGAATGTCGAACGCTGCCAACTCAATGCCCCATTTGGCGACTCGTCCTGTTGCATCGGCATTGTCGATGAAATCCCTGAGCGGAGCTTTACTGACCACCGTGATTGTGTGATCATGGAAATAGTGTCGCAGCTTCTTGGTGGCAAAGAATACACCATAGGCTAACTTCTGGTAGTGGGGATAGCGCTGCTTCGAATCTGAGAACACCTCACTAATAAAATAGAGACGGCGCTGATCCGGCCATTGCTTTCCCTCTTCCAGGCGCTCAACTACAATGACGGCACTGATGACAAAGTTTGTGGCCGACAAATAGAGCAAAAATGGCTCTCTTTCCTATGGAGCTGCCAAGATTGGAGCATGCGTCAATGTATACTTCGGCTGAGCTAAGGCTGCATCTGCTTCCTTCGTCCAGAAGAAATTATCCGACTTTTTGAGGAGTTTGTACAGAGGCAAAGCTTTATCTCCAAGCCGGCTAATGAAATGGCTTACAGCCGCGGCGGAACCCGTAAGCCGCTGTATGTCCTTCAGACAAGTCGGCTTCTCAATGTTCTGAATCGCCTTTATATTTTCCGGGTTAACTTCAATTCCTCTTTGGGAAACAATGAAGCCCAGAAGCTTGCCAGCGGGTACAGCGAAGACGCATTTTGCCGGATTAAGCTTCATCTGGTACTCCCTTAGATTTGCAAAGGTTTCCGACAGATCGGCGATGAGATCGCCACGCTTCTTCGACATGACTGCAATGTCGTCAACATAGACGTGAACATTGCGGCCAATTTGCTTGTCCAAACACCGCTACATACACCTTTGGTAAGTAGCGCCGGCATTTTTTAAGCCGAACGGCATTGTGACATAGCAGTAATTGCCATATGGTGTAGTAAAGGATGTCTTGATTTGATCTGACTCCTTCATCTTTATCTGATGGTAACCCGAATAGGCATCCAGAAAACATAGCATCTCTGAGCCGGCAGTTGAATCAATGACCTGATCAATACGCGGCAAGGCGAATGGATCCTTAGGGCAGGCTTTGTTTAAGCCGGTAAAATCAATGCACATACGTAGCTCAGAGGTGTTTTTCTTTGGAACAAGCACGAGATTTGCTAACCAATCAGTGTGGACAACTTCACGGATGAATTTGGCGGCAGTGAGCCTTAGGATCTCCTTCCCTACCGCCTTGCGCTTCTCTGTTCTGAGCCGCCGGAAACCTTGCTTGACCGGCTTAGCGTCCTTGTTGACCTTTAAGGAGTGCTCGGAAAGTTTCCTCGGGACGCCCGACATATCAGATGAAGACCAAGCAAAAATGTCCCGGCTCTCACAGATAAACTTGACGAGCTCGATTTCCTATTTGTCGCCAAGGTCAGCTCCAATGGTGGTCTCTTTTGTCGGATCATCTTCTGAGAGCTTTATTTTCTTCGTGTCATCCTTTGGCTTGAAGCTTGAATCGACCCTGTATGACGGCTTTTCTGTTGCCGGCATTTCATTGGGATTCATTGCCTTCTTCAGGTCCTCCAGCTCTTCTCTGGAAATTTCTGCTTCTGCATGGACGGCATTGGCAGCTTCACACTCCTTTGCCTTTTTGAAGTCTCCTTCGATTGTGATGATCCCATTGGGTCCCGGCATTTTCAGCTTGCTATAGATGTAGCATGGCCGAGCCATAAATGAGGCAAAAGCCGGACACCCAAAGATTGCATGATATGCACTTTTAAATGGCACCACTTCAAAGGAAACATCCTCTGTCCTGAAATTGTCAGCACCACCAAAGGTGACCTTTAGGGTGATTTTTCCCATCGAGGAGGCTTGTCGTCCCGGCACAATCCCATGAAACTTCACATTGCTGTGGGTGAGTTGTGACTCGGAGAGACCCATCCTCTTCAATGTTGCAGCGTAGAGTATGTTGATGCTGCTTCCACCATCCATGAGCACCTTTGTCAACTTGTATCTGTCGACTATGGGACTGACGACTAAAGCGTAAGTGCGCTTAGTAGGAACTTTGTCCGGATGATCGCTGTGATCCCAAGTGATGGGAGTGTCGGACCAGTCCAAATACTGAAGCACAAACGGCACCGTAGCATTGAGTTCTCTCCACGCCACCTTTTCCTTGCGAGACGAACCTGTCGCTAGGTTGACGATGAGACTCTCGGTATGCTTAGGGAACTTGCTACCTTTTCCTTATTTGGAGGTCACACCATCAGAGTCTGAGGCAGCTTCTTCCTTCTCTTTGCCGTCCTTTCTAGACTTGCGCTTGTTTCTTGATTTGCCGGCTTTAGGATACTTGGCGATGTCGCGATTGATGTGACATTGTTGGATTGTGCGGGAACTTGTCCCGTCCGGCCTGAGATGATGAACACAGGGATTGTGCTTTATGTCGTTGTACTTCACCGTTGGCGGCCGGGACGATTGATTATTTGCCGGCTTTTTATTCTGCCATTTTCCGCTACTTTGGCTGCCTTTGCTGAAGGTGGCGGCGACTTCGTGTGAAGGGCCGGCTTGATCTTCAACCTTCTTTTCCTAGACTCCCGTCGGCGGTTTTTGGCATCTTCCCTGTTGTCATCATCCGCTGCAGCGTACTTGTTTGCACAGGCTAACAGGCCTCCCAAGGTTTCCGACTCGTCGCTGTAAATCATGAAGCGAAAAGTCGTCCCTTTCCTCAGGGATTGCTTGAAGGCATGGATTGCCTGTGTCTCTGATATGCCTTCGCAAGCGTTTTTAATCTCACTCCATCGTGAAACGAATTCACGGCTAGACTCGTTCTTTTGTTGCACGCACCGCTGTAAGTCGAAAATTGACTTGGGCGCTTGTATGTGCCCTGGAAGTGCTGGATAAAGACACACTTCATGTCACCCCAGGTATGAACTGTCCTTTCCGGCAAACCTTCAATCCACATGCGTGCCATCCCGGTTAACATCAGGGGCAAAAATCGCACTGCTGAATTGACGCTGCCTTCGTATATGTCGCAGGCACTGACATAGTCTGAGAGGCAGGTCTCAGGATTTTCCGTGCCGCTGTACTTCTCGACCATCTTTGTTACGTTCGACAAAGTGGGAGGTAAGATTTGTTCCTTGATGGCTCTGACAAAGCACTTGGGGCCGAGGTATTGGGCATCTCTGGCCGATTTACTCTCCTCGACCAGGCTTCGCACATCATTGGCCTGCAGGCGGCTTATCCACTGAATTTCCTCGCCTTGGTTCTTCCCTGTGACGGCTTTGGCTTGCCCGATTCGCGTTACGCGGTGGGCTTGGCGATCTTTGCCGTCGTGCAGGGGGTACGTACTTGGAATGGTTATCTCCCTCTCTGCACGGTGGAGGTGGCGGTGGGGGCGGCATATCGTTTCTGCTTTGCCTCTTCCTTGAAGCATTTTCCCCATCCCGCCGTTGCTCCTGACGGGGTGGTGCCACCTTCTCCTTGCGAGGGTCTTCCTTTTGATCCCGGCTTCGATGTCCTCCTCGGTTATCACCAGCTTCACGATGGCGAGAAGAGCCTGTCCGGGATTCTGCACCTTTTGGGTGCTTGTCCTTTGGGTTCTTGTCGTCACCCTTGTTGTGGCTGCTCGATCCATCTGGGTCATCATCCGGGTCCGTAGGGGCAACCGCTTTCGGCTTGTCAGCCGTTGAGTTGCAGAGACGGGATTCGTCAAACAGCTTCCCTGACTTGACCATGTGAGTCGTTTTGCTGCTACTGTGCGACCCTCTAGTAGATAAGCCGAATACTTAAGGCGAGCGTCGCGGTCCAATGACTTGTCGAACATGACCTCCTGAGCTGCCTCCATGTTCTTTGCTGGGGTATTGCAGTAGCACAGCTTTGTCACCGGGTCACGCACGTGGTGGTATTTTCTCCAGACCGAGTTAACATGGTCCTCCTCCCACTTTGCGCGAAAATCCAGCTTCTTGTGCAGGTTTTATCGTGAGCCGGACGGAAACATCGCCGACTCCCGCTTCCCTTTGCTTATGGCGGAATTCTGTTTCCTTATTTGTGAGGTCGATTTCCCGCTCTGTTATCTTGTTGGCTTGCTCAACCAATAGAGCGCGACGCTTCTCAATATCCTCTAACGGCGCATCAGGGGGGAGTGGGGTCGTATCTCCTCATACTTTCCATCTTCTCCTCAAATCCCTTCTGCGTCAGATAGCAGTTGAAGTGACATTGTTGCCTCCATTAGCCGGCAAATTACTGGTTCCCTTCATGGAGCAGTGGCGGCACAAAGTCCACCTTTTTGATTTCCGACTTCTGGGGTCTTTTCTTCGCCATTGGCGGGGGTATCGAGGCATTGGGGTTATCCTTGGATCAGATATGGCGTCACCCATTAGAACTCGAAGGCGTCCTAAACAGGACGCAACCTTCCGACTGAAATCATCGGATTCTGCTTCAGATTAGGGTCTTGCTCCATAGGAGTAGCGTCCACTGATCCGGCTTCTGAATCTGCCTCAACCTGCAAAGCAGGGAGGATTGACTCAGGTGATGTCATCGACTCGTTTGAGCCGGATTCTCCTACCATGCCGACAAAGTGGGAGCCCGGCGCCGCCTTAGAGGTTGCGTCATCCTCGGAGTCCTCATCATCAGCATCAAACTCTAGATCCAGATTGGCAATCTCCTCAGAAGCCGACGAAGATGTCGAAGCCGCCGATGGAAATCGTGGACCAGCCGACGGGATCCTCCTTTGCCGGCGTCCAGAAGCCGTCGTTGAAGACGTGGCCGGCTCCGGTCTGGTCGAAGTAGTTGACCAAGCCGACCGCANTGTTCCCTATTTTCTTTTCGGCCGACCCAGCAAAGCTGGCCCATCCCGAACGACCGCTCGTGGTCTTCTTCCTCCTTTCGTTCCAGAACAGAGATCTGGGTACAACTATAAAAAGGGTCCCCTTTCCAAAGGGAACTTTACTAGCTATTGAGAGCGCCACGTGGCAGCTGGAGAGAGTTCTTGTGGGATTTTTGTTGCTCACGCGCGGAGCTGGTACGTGCATTTATTTTCGAGATTCATTTTTTAAAAACAAAATATCTTTAGATCCGCTTATCCATATTATTAATGGTTTTCATATTTGAGATCCTCTCATCGAGATGTTCAAAACTAGATCCCATATTGATATATTTCGAGAAACTTTTTTTTGTACTTTCAAAACTAGCATGGTTGTACAAGCGTACGTTTAAAAAAAGTATGATTCTCTGTACAGAGTACACAGAACATGGAAGTACAGAGTATACAGAATAGAAAGTATAAAATATAGGGACCAGTATGTACAAATTACTATGAACAGAATGTACAGAGTACACAGAAACAGGGTGTACAGATTACACAAAACAGGGAGTACAGCGTAGACAGAAGTGGGTGTACAGAGTACACAGATGTGGGGACCCCGGACTAGCTGTCCGAAATACCCAGTTATGCATAACAAACGATCCCATGATCAGTTTGTCGTTGCACATAACTCGAACTGAATACCAAAGTTTACATCCATCATAGTACCGAATTACAAGTCTTACAATAATTAGGTCACATGGACCAAGTCTTACATAGGGGCCTTCATGGGCAAAATGAACTTCATTCAGTGGAAAGCAAACAGCGGCGTCGGCCTATCAAGCGAGACGTTAACCCTATAGGCAGTCGACTTATGAAGATCCCTAGTTCGCGTCACCGGCGTCATAGTCCTCCTCATCATATTGCTCCCTGAAATCTGACCAAGTTGATAGACAGGGACAAAGCCTTATGAGTACATTTGATGCACTCGCAAGCCACCCCGAGAAGGATGGAAGAAGTATACATGCATAACTATATTTGGTGGAAAGCTCTAGGTTTGCTTTGTTTGATAAAACTTTGTTTTTGAAAACGATATCTCTATATCTTTGTTGAAAAAGGTAAGAAAGAGGTTTAAAAAAAAATTCTCCTAAAAAACGAAGTAGGTTTTTCCTCAAAAACTCTTTGGGTCGACCGTAGCCCGTCATGGTCCAGCCTTTCCCGACAACCGCATACCAGCCCGTTGGTATGGTTACACCAAAACATCTCCATTTTCTTGTTAAATCAAAACTTTGCACATAGGTCTAAGTAGGACCTTCCAACTGTCCATAACCGAGGACTCGGCTATTCGAATAGTTTTACACTCTATAGAGGTTGTACACTTTACCCACACCATCCGGTAAACTCACCGTGTCTGCCACGTCCCGCCATACAAGGCGTATGCGAAGTTGAGTAACCGACCATAGCCTTTTTCTTGCTCATCCTAGTACAGGAGCCTGCCCTTATGAACATTTCCATCGACACCCAGTCCGGTCTCCAGTCGAAGCCCTGGGTGTGAGGACTCATAGTTTTGCTCGGCGGTGCATACGGCAATCCTTCTATCCCCCACTATGTTGGAGGACCCAGGTCAGGGGGGTCACCGAACCAGCCCCTCATGAAACGGAGCATCTCCGCTATTGAGGCATCCCATACTAAGACAAACAAACTACTTAGCTAAGCCCCGTCCCATATGGGGGTAATGTGATCGCACAGGGTTTGGTTGGTCGACGTAAGTACTAGGACACAATGTGCTTTTCATAAAAATCTCCATACTCCATCTTCAGCCATATTTTTCATAACAAAGATATTTTAGCAACATCTTGGGTAAAACACATGTTCGCCCAAGGTTTTTCATAATCGAGTTTTTGACTAAAACTTTGCTTTGCCCAACCTAGAGTTTATAAACAACTAAGTTAAGCATATCTAAATAGGCTGTCAAAAACATTTATGTATAATTTGGAAATCATTACTTTTCAAAGGGGTGTTAGTGGCACACACCACTTAAAACATTTCATGCATTTAACATAGCTAAAACATGCATACTAAAAATAATAGGACAAGATGGCATGATCAAAGAGATGGCTTGCCTTGGTCAGCAAAGGTTCCCTGGTCTTGTTCTCCTTGCTCAAAGTATCCCCTTCCTCGCTAGCTCCGGCAACATTCTCGTCTAATCACACTACTGCTCATCCAATCATCACTCAAATGTGAACTAAAAATTTTCAGGAGGCTAATGTCCTACTGAAGTCAAAACATTTGCATTTGGTATATTTTTGACTTACATGTATTTTGTTATAATTTTTAATAGTAAGAAATTAGCTACAACACGAACTAAGTCATGATTTATTTTCTGTTGCTCAGAAAAATGTGGCCTTTTAGGGGCAACTAGACTTGTTAATTGTGAACTAGCAAAATTGGATTTGGTCCATTTGAGTTAGTAGATTGACAGAAACAATTCGTTTAGTACAGAAGGTGATTATCTCAAGTTTTAAGGTCAATCTATTTTCTGCTTAACAAAAAATTATGACAAATTAAGGGTAACTAGAGATTCACATTACAAACCTAGCAAAATTGGTTTCAAGTCATTTGGACACTTAGAGCATCAGAAACAAACAAGTTTAGATATAAAACCTTCGGTTGTAATTAATTTACCAGTTGTTTAATATTAATCCAAATAATGTGGGGCTAGTACTGTTGGATAGAGAATTTATTTACCTAACATCGTATCCAAGTCTCATAATTTTTATGCTTGTATAACTCGAGTCATTAATTATTTAGGAAGGGTCCACATCTGCAGCTATTTAATTAACAGGAAAAGATTTAAAGGGAAAAGGGCGTAAAGCTTAGTGGGCTGGGCCGTGGGGTTAATTTCCCACGCCGGAAATGGTTAAAATCCTGACAAGCGGGGCCTGCTCGTCAGTGGCTCATTAAACCCGAAAGGGTAAGCTACCGACGGATCAGATCTGGAGGGCCAGGATTAGAGGCCGACATGCGAGCATGCGGCCGTTGATCCTGAGATCGACGACTCTGGGCAGCCTTAAAACGGCGGCGCGACCGTGACCTAGATGACGGAGGGTTCACGGTGGCGTACCTAGAGTGGCTCGGGGGCGAAGGAGGCATCGGGAACGGGCTGCGGTGATCCGAGTCAGCTAGCTGGAGGACGAACGCGTCCTGGAGAGGTCCTGGTCGTCGTCGGGCTCGGACGGAAAAACTTGGCCGGTGAGCTCCTGGTCGAACCTGAGAATGGGAAAGGGCTGTGGGTGAGCTTCTGGTTGAGAAAGAAAAGGAAAATGGCAGAGGAGAAGGGGGCAGCGTGGCCGTGTGGCCGTCGTCGACCTTGGCAGCTACCGAGCACGGCGGCTCGGCCTCCTCGGCCGGAACGGAGCAGCAACGCTCCCGCCCTCCTGGCCGATGCAGGGTGGTGGTAGAGAGTCAGGGAGAGTGAGAGAGAGTGTAGAGAAGTGGTGTGAGTTTTGGGCAGGGGCTCGGCCTCCTTTTATAGGCCGGGGGCCGGTGCACGGTGGTCTGGGTGTAGGTAGAGAGAGGGAGCTCGGGCTCACGCCATTGCCGGGCTGTGCGGTGCGGCAATGGTCCTCGCGTGCGTGGCTAGGGTTTAGAGGGCGAGGCTTGCCCGGGAAGGGTTGAGGCGAGCCCGAGGTGGTGGGGACACGCGCGTAGACAAGGCATTCGACGGTGGGTAAGGGCGAGTGTGGGGCAGGGATCATGGCGACGCGGTGGTGGTGTAAACCACGTCAGCCATCCGTGCGCTCCAGCGGAGCCATGCATGCTAGGGTTCCAGGTCCGGTCGGGATCGCAGCGGCGTCCATAGTGGCGGCGGCCGCGGATTGGGCGAACAGGATTCGGTCGGAAGAGAGGATCGCTCCCGACAGAGTGTTGTCTAGAGGAGAGAGAGATGCAGGGTGGTCTTGATGGCGCGGCCTAGGGAACTGGCGAGCTCGCTCGCGTCCACGCCAAGGTGGGTGACCGGGGTGAGAAGGGCAGGCGGTAGGGAGTGATGGAGGGGTGAGGCGGATTCTTCTCAGGATGGTGGGGCGCGGTGTGGTGTAAGGGCAGCAAACGGCCTCCATTGGGGGTCGGGGAGTGAGAGGGTGAGAGAGTGGAGAGAGAGATGAGCTGGGGGCTCGGGTGGCAAAGATCCTCCATGATTTGGTCACCCCGGCTAATAAATGAGTGAGGGGGGAGTGGTTGAGTAGTGAGGGTGAGCTCAGGGCAAGATTTTACCATTTTACCACGAGGTTTGAGTTGGTTTTGAAAAGCTTGCAAAATCTGCCCACAAGGTGTTCGACAGAATGCCTGTATGAAAATTTCAATTTGTTTTCTGTGGTTTGAGTTCATATTCGGTTAGAGAAGGGTGTTAGAAGGTTCTCCTAATTTTCCTGGATTTTTTATGTTTAAAAATATAGGGTTCCTTTTATTTCCAAGATTAAAGAGAGGGACAGAATTTAATGTTATCAAATAATCATAACTTGGAAAATAATTTCGGAGAAAAGGTGAAAAGACAGGAGATGATATTTCCATTTATCTCCTTACTATAGTTTTCATAGAATAAGTCCTTTTGGTAAAAAGAATTTATAAGTAGTAGGGGAGATATAGTGAAAAAGGACTATTTTCAAAATTTTCATTTTATAAAACTAGGTTTTGGGAGAAATAGGGATATGATTTTATTTTAGGTCACATTCCAATATTGATATAGGTGGGACTAATATGATGTCTTAGTTTTCAAGTGTTGGATTAATTATTGAATCAAGCAAACATCTGAACAAGAAAACAACCATCACATGAAATAATGAAAAGTTTTTGTTGGTTCCAAATTTT
Source organism: Puccinellia tenuiflora (assembly GCA_012064385.1). Lineage (NCBI taxonomy): Eukaryota > Viridiplantae > Streptophyta > Magnoliopsida > Poales > Poaceae > Puccinellia > Puccinellia tenuiflora. The sequence continues at coordinate 767,590 of QRDG01000537.1, read as the reverse complement.
GACTCCCCCATAACTAGGGTTTCACTTGATACAAAATATTGGGATGTGACAAACCTCCCCCCCTTAAAATAAATCTCGTCCTCGGGATTTGCTAGGCTTAGGAACTAAAGAGGTTTGGGAATTCGTTTCTAAGATAGTCTTCATGCTCCCAAGTTGCTTCCTCTTCGGAGTGGTTGCTCCACTGAACCTTGTAGATCTTGATCTTGCGCTTTCGGGTAAGACGAACATCTTCGTCAAGAATCTTGATGGGTCTCTCACGATAAGTCAAGTCATGGTTGAGATCGATGGAGAGGTGATCGATGTTCTGGAAGACATCTGGCTTGTCAGGGACTTTGAGGCACTTCCTGAGTTGAGAGATATGGAAAACATCGTGCACTTCCGATAATTCCGGGGGTAACTCCAGTTGATAGGCTACTTCTCCTCGACGGGCGATGATCTTGAATGGCCCAATATACCTTGGTGCCAACTTTCCTTTGACATGGAAACGTTGCATCGCCTTGAGTGGTGTCACTCGGAGATAGACAAAATCTCCGATATTGAAGGTAACATCGCGGTGCTTGGGGTCGGCGTAGCTCTTCTGACAGGATTGGGCGGTTTTGAGATGCTCGCGGATGAGTTGGACTTGTTCTTCAGCTTCACGAAGGGTATCGGGTCCAAACAATTTGCCTTCTCCGGTTTTGGACCAGTTCAAGGGAGTACGGCATCTCTTGCCATAAAGGGCTTCAAAAGGTGCCATTTGGAGACTGGACTGATAGTTATTTTTGTATGAGAATTCGTCAAATGGAAGGCTGTCTTCCCACTTGGACCCATAGGATAGGGCACATGCGCGGAGCATGTCCTCCAAAATCTGATTTACTCGTTCAGTTTGTCCTCCAGTCTAGGGGTGATAAGCTGTGCTAAAGGCTAGGTTGGTTCCCACGGCTTCATGAAGTGATTTCCAGAAACGAGAGGTGAACTAAGAACATCGGTCGGACGCAATCCTCTTGGGTACGCCGTGTAGACACACTATGTGGGAGATGTACAGTTCTGCTAATTGGTTTCCACGATAGGTGGTCTTGACGGGAATGAAATGGGCCACCTTAGTTAATCGATCGACAACGACCCAGATGGAATCGTGGCCTCGACTATACTTTGGACGTCCGGTGATAAAATCCATACCGACTTTGTCCCATTTCCACTCGGGAACTTTCAAGGGTTGAAGTAATCCTGCAGGTCGTCGGTGCTCAGCCTTGACTTGTTGGCAAACATCGCACGTGGCTACGAAGGATCCAATTTCCCGCTTCATTCCGTGCCACCAAAAATTTTCACGAAGGTCTTGGTACATTTTTGTTCCACCAGGGTGGATGGAGTAGAGGGTATCGTGGGCTTCCTTCAGGATTAGGTCCTTAAGTTCCTTGACATTAGGCACATAGAGGCTGCCATTGTATCTCAGAATTCCCTCGGCATCTTCGGTAAAACCAGGTGCCTTCTCTAGAGAGATCTTCCTTTTAATCCCTTCAATGCTCTCTTGTCCCTTCTGAGCTTCTTTGATTCGGTCGAACAAGGTAGGCTTCAACTCAATATTGGCTAAAAACCCATGGCTAACAAGTTCAAGTCCGAAATTCTCGAACTCCTTGAACAGGGTTGGTTGTTCGGCCTGAATTAAGGCATTCAAGGTGCAGGGCTTACGACTGAGGGCATCGGCAACAACGTTGGCTTTTCCACTATGGTAATGGATTCCAATATCATAGTCCTTGATTAATTCCATCCACCTTCTCTATCTCATATTCAACTCTCTATGAGAAAAGATGTACTTCAAGCTCTAATGATCTGTATAGATCTTGCAGCGATTACCCATAAGATAATGACGCCACATCTTCAGAGCAAGAACAACGGCGGCTAGCTCGAGGTCCTGGGTTGGGTAGGTCTCTTCATGTGGTCGCAACTGTCGGGACAGGTAAGACACAACTCTCCCTTCTTGTACCAAGTCCGAGGCTTGATGCATCGCAATACACCTCGAAACTCTTGGTGATGTCGGGCATGATTAGGATTGGGGCGGAGGTTAATTTTTTCTTCAGTTCTTGGAAGCTACACTAGTAGGAAAAGGCTTATAGGTGGATTACTTAGCCGTGGCGCACCACTATATTGGTGTGCCACGAGTATATAGCCGTGGCGCACCAGACACAGATGCGCCACGCGTAGGACATTACCCGTGATGCACCAAAATAGTGGTGCGCCACGGCAAAGTGCAGGCTGGGCTGACGGAGGGGCACCCTCCATAGCCGTGGCGCACCACTATTTCAGTGCGCCACGGGTAAGAGTACAGCCGTGGCGCACCTTATTCCAATGCGCCACCAAAATAATAGTCTCGGGGCTAAATTTTGACCCCACATAGCCGTGGCGCACCAAAATAGTGGTGCGCCATGGGTAACCTCTTACCCGTGGTGCACCACTATTTCGGTGCGCCACAGGTATGTTTACTGCTTTGTGCTCCCATGCACCACACCACACCCCCCCTCCCCCGTGATCGCCTTTTCAGTTTTAAAAAGGCTAAAAGAAAATGTTAAAAAATTCAGAAAATAAAATCCTTTGATGTTGTTATGTTACGTAACCTAGTTGTTAGGAAAAATATGAAATATGAATTTCGACGTATTTTGAAAAACAAACGTTATGGAAGAGTAAAACGGCGATAACTTTTGCATACGAACTCGGATTTCGACGTTTAATACCTTTAAAAAAACTAGAGAACAAAGCACATCCAATCCAAATGGCCTACGGCCTTTTGAGCCATTTTTTGCGTACAGAATCCCCATATTCGAAAGGGGACACCTATTTTTTTGAAGTTTAAGTTTTCTAGCCAGAAAAAATAAAAAAAAACTTACCCGTGGCACATGGAAGAGATGGTGCGCCACGGGTAGTTGTAATACTCATGGCGCACCACTATGAGATGCGCCACGGGTAACATGGGGGGGGGGGCAACACCACGATCCGACGGCTCACAGCAACTTAAACTAGCACACAATCCGTGTGCTTGTCCTTTCTTGTCTCTGATTGGTCGAGAGGGGGGCATCTCCTCAACCTTATCTCCTTCTCCATATCTCCTTCTCTCCTCCTCCCCTTTCTCCTCTTTCTTGCCCCCACTTCTCCAAGCCTCTCCCCCTTCTCCTCCATCCAACTCTCACCGGTGAGCACCAATGACGGCCGCGGCCGGGGACGGCCGGCGACCTCCTCCACGAATGATGGCAAGCTCCTCCCCGACGGCGAGCTCCTCCACGACGGCTCCTCCTTCATGACGACAAGCTCCTCCACGACGGCGAGCTTGACGGTGACCTCCTCTAACATGGCGACCTCCTCCACGACGGCGACCTCCGGGACGGCAACCTCCTCCACGACGGCGAGCTCCTCCACGATGGCGAGCTCCATGATGGTGAGCTTCTCCACGATGGCGACCTCCTCCACGTCGTGAAAAACTCCACGGAGAGCACCTCCACGATGGTCGGCGAGCATTCGGACACGCCGACGTGGGTGGTGGCCGGTGGCTTTTTTTTTAATTTGGAAATTCATAGCCGTGGCACACCAAAACTAGGTGCGCCATGGGTATGTGCATATAGCCGTGGCGCACCAAAACTAGGTGCGCCGTGGTTATATAAACATACCCGTGGCGCACCTAGTTTTAGTGTGCCGCGGCTATATGCACATACCCATGGTGCACCGGGACCCCTGCGCCACGGCTATTGTGCTACCCGTGGCGTGGCAATCCGTGGCGCAGGGCCCTGCGCCACGGGTAACCTTTTTCCTACTAGTGCGATCTTCACACTTCTGGGTCCACTCGAATTTCTTGTCCTTCTTCGGTAATTGGGTCATAGGTTTGGCTATGCTTGAAAAGTTTTCGACGAACTTGCGGTAATATCCCGCTAATCCGAGGAAACTCTGGATCTTAGTCACACTAGTGGGGGTCTTCCAGTCGAGGATGGCTTGGCTCTTTTCAGGGTCAACAGAAATTCCTCCTGCGGATAGGACATGTCCGAGGAATCCAACTTCCTTTAGCCAAAACTCGCACTTGCTAAGCTTGGCATACAGTTTATGTTCCCTGAGGGTTTCTAGAACTCGGTGTAGGTGTTCAGCATGCTCTTCTTCAGACTTGGAGTAGACAAGGATGTCGTCGATGAAGACCACCACAAATTTGTCGAGATATTTCATGAACACCTTATTCATGAGATTCATGAAATAGGCGGGCGCATTGGTCAATCCGAAGGACATTACAGTGTACTAAAACAATCTGTAGCGGGCGGTGAAGGTGGTCTTGGGAATATCTTCTTCTCGAACTTTCATGAGATTCATATTTCATAAGTGTAGGTGTCATCTGGAGCATATCTTACTAGGTCCATGAACTCTTCCAGATACTTCTCCACATCCTTTCCTCCCTGCTTTAGGTCACGAAACTCATCCCTCTTCCTAAGGATCAGTCCACTAGGGATGTGAACCTTACAGAACTTGACCTTGAACTCCTCCCAATTGAGGGCTTGGCCGGGCTGCAGCATAGCCTTGGTTTCTTCCCACCATGCCCTTGCAGGACCATTGAGATAGTGGGTTGCAAACAAGACCTTGTCCCCTTCAGCAACCCCGGCGACCTCCAAGTTTTTGTCAATGGTGAGGATACAGTCTTCGGCTTCAAGAGGCTAGACAATTTTCTCGATGGTGGGTGGGGTGGTCCTTTGGAAATCACTAATGGTAGACCGGCGATCATCTCCGTTGTTGTCGCCCCCATTGTTGTTGTAATTGTTGTTCTGGGCATTGTTGGCTAGCTATTGAAGAACAGTGAGATGGGCTTGGCGCTCTTGGCAAGCGGCTTCGCGGTCCTCCATGATGATCCTAAGGAGTTGTGTGGGGGTAGGGTCAGGTGGTGGTGGCGGTTCGTTGCGGCCATGGCTTCCTCCTCAGGTGTCCACCATCCTAAGGTAACGGATGTAAGAGGCAGAGCATTTGGGGTTCCGGCTAAGCGGGGAAATGGTTGTGTCACAAGGGTGTTGGTTAAAAAGAAACTTAGGAAATTCTTAAAAATATTTTTGGCAAGTTTTTTAAACAAGGACAAAACACAAGTATGATGAAGCAAAAGCATCGCATCATTAAGTTCAACACATCACAAATAGTTCACATCAATATGGTTTTAGCTGAACCATTACATGGACTCGAATCGCGACAATAGGGTCGACTTAATCCTACGATAACTTGAGAGTGACGCTGATGAAGGCACTGCTCTCCTTGCGGAGGTCCTCCTGTGTGCGGTGGAGTAGGACCTCCATGTCCACGATGTGCTCTCCGAAGGTGGGGTGACGAACGGTGGGAGTGGGACGCCCCTCGGCGTCACACCTCCCATAGAACTCGAAAGGGGTGTTCTCCAACTCCTCCTTGTGCTCCTCACAGAGTCAGGCCAGTGAAAGAACAAACGATATCGCCTAGAGGGGGGTGAATAGGCGATTAAAACTTTTTCGATTTAAGCACTACTAGGAAACTAGCTATAGGTGAACCACATTCTGTGGCGCATAGTTTTGCATGCGTCACAGAAAATATTTTTTGTGGCGCATAGTTTTGCATGCGCCACAGAATTGTGTCTTTCTGTGGTGCATATAGCTAGATGCGCCACAGAAATCCACATTTTTGTGGCGCATGGGCCATATGCGCCACAGAAATAGCTAGATGCGCCACAGAAAGACACAATTATGTGGCGCACATCCAACATGCGCCACAGAAATGTATCCTTCTGTGGCGCATCTAGCTAGGTGCGCCACAAAAAGGAATATTTCTGTGGCGCATGTGCCCCATGCGCCACAGAATTCTTCAAAACAGATCCCACCACCCCCCCCCCTCCCGTGGATCGCCTTTTCAGTTTTGCACGAAGTGAAAGAAAATGATAAAAAATTCAAAAAATAAAATCCTTTTAGATGTAGGGAAGGTTTTGGGTCTAGTTGTTTGGAAAAATTTAAAATATACATTTTGACTTTTTTCCACAAGTAGGTGAAAAAATATTAAAAACGGGCATAACTTTTGCATACGACGTCGAAAAAATGCGTTTAATACCTTAAAAAAACTAGAGAAAATTTCGGATCCGCCCTCACCAAATGTAGGGAAGGTTTACCCGGTTGGAATTTTTTTAGATTCTCAAAATTCCAAATGAAAAAAAAGTTATGGCCAACAGAAGAATTTTTCCAGCAAAATCATAAAAAAAAAAGACAATTCTGTGGCGCATGTCTAGCCCATGCGCCACAGAATTGTTGGGCGGGATTCCAAATTTTGAATCCCGCCAGCCCCTTCTCCCTCTCTTTTCTCCTTCTCTCCTCCACTTCTCCCTCAACTTCTCCTCTCCTCCACTTCTCCTCTCCCCTTCTCCTCCACTTCTCCCTCCACTTCTCCTCTCCCCTTCTCCTCCACTTCTCCTCTCCCCTTCTCCTCCACATCTTCTCCCCTCCTCCTTTCCTCTCATCTCCTCTCCTCCACATCTTCTCTCCTCCTCCTCCTCCTCCTCCTCCTCCTCCACCTCCGACGACCTCGTCCATCTCCGGTGACCTCCTCCACCACCACCACCCCGGCGACGTCCTCCGCCCCGGCGACCTCCACCACCTCCGGCGACCTCCTCCGCCTTCCTGGCGACCTCTGGCGACCTCATCCACCACCCCGGCGACCTCCTCCTCCTCCTCCACCTCCACCTCCACCTCCGGCGACCTCCTCCGGCGACATCCTTCTCCTCCTCCACCATCTTCGGCGACCCCCATCCTCCACCCACGGCAACACGGCCTCCGACGAGCTCCGACAAAATTCCGGCGAAATTCCGGCAGCCAGATCTGGATCTAGATCTGGCCGCCCTTTTTTTGAAATTCAAAAAAAAAATCTGTGGCGCACGGTAGTGGGATGCGCCACTGAAATTCGACCCCTTTTAATGAACAATAATGCCGGTCATTCTGACCATTTTTTGAAAAAGCTCAAAGAAAATGAATAAAACTTCAAAAAAAAGAAATCTTTTGAGACATAGGTGTATCGAGGTACGGGAAACAATGGTGCCAATGTGAGTTTTCAAATTACTTTTATAAATATCATTTTTCGTTTTCTTGGTGCAAAAGATGACGAATATTTGTGAAGGAAATACCAATAATATGGTGCAAAATGGCACCCATCTAATTTTCCCACAAAGTAATCCATATTTTACGTATAATCTATAAATATTAGGAATTTTCTCAATTATTTGAGGTGTTAATTATTTTCTAATTGGCTGAGAGAAAATCACAATCTGCATACTTGCCTCTGATTGGCTGGGAGATGTTGCCACGGATCGATGAGATGGCAAACAGACAGCCACACATCACTATATCTTCATCCCGTGTCTCTCTCTCATCTCTCACCTTGCTAGTTCTCCCCGCAAAAAAATCACCTTTCTAGTTCTCTCTCTTATCCATGTATCTCTCTCCTCTGCTCGACCATATGTGCCTTATCCTCTTCCCGCTATCCCCTCCCTTCCGCTCCTCTGCTCAACGACTGCAGAGTAGGCGTTGCCCCGGCAGAGTCGCTGGCCACCTCACTGGAAGAGTGGCCGTGATGTTCCTCTGGCCGCTATACCCTCCCCTCTACTTCTTTGCTCGACGACGGTAGCGCTGGCGCCGCCCCGGATCCACAGAAGGCCACGTCCTCGCTGGTCGCCAGCCATCTTGGTGGAGAAGGTGCCTCCTTCTCGCACGCGTCACCCAACGTCGCCGCCCGAGTTCCCTCCGGCCAGAGCCTGAAGAAGGCGGCGCCTTGGCGCGCCGCATCTCGAGGTCTGCAGCTTCGACAACCGCGGACAGACGAGGAGGACGCCGCCGCCGGCGGCGCGGACGACGATGGCCAGGGCAAGGGTGGGGGCATCGAGTTCTGCAGCTTCGACAACCGCGGACGGACGAGCAGGTCGGCGCGGACGACGACGGCCAGGGCGAGGGCGGTGGCATCGAGGTCTGCAGCTTCGACAACCGTAGACGGACGAGGAGGTCGGCACCGCCGGCGGCGCGGACGATGACGGCCAGGGCGAGGGCGGGGGCATCGAGGTCTGCACCTTCGACAACCACAGACGGATGAGGAGGTCGGTGCAGCCGGCGGCGCGGACGACGACGGCCAGGGCAAGGGCGGGGCATCGAGTTCTGCAGCTTCGACAACCGCGGTGTCGGCCGCAGTGGCGGCCCAATTCAGGGACCGACAGCCACGTCGCGCCCTCCTCCTCATCTGGCTTGGCTGCCAGCTCGGCGTGCGGCCTGACCACATGCTGCTCGACGAGATCGACACCGCACGGCCGTGAGCTGGGCGCGCATGATTTTTTTTTCCATTCCCTCGTTGCCGTGTGCTTGCACATGGTAAAGGGAGAGGGCTTCGCCGTGTGTTGCACACGGGAAAGATCGACTGGCCGGGCCCACTTGTAAGGAGCCCGCCGTCAACGTCCGGCGCCGACGTCAAGTGGCGGTGGGGCCCACCTGGCAGCTTTGCCGTGCGTCGAGATTTGGCACACGGTAAAGAATTCTTTACCGTGCTATTTTTCGCCGTGTACTCTTTGCCGTGTGCAGTACACATCAATGTCTTTGCCGCGTGTTTTCCTGGCTTTGCCGTGTGCCGCAGGCACACGACATCGATCTGCTCTCCCGTAGTGTGCTAACTACGGGCAACATCTTCATTGCATGGCAGTTTACAAACATACATAAGAAGGTGAGCCATATTAACAATATGCTTTCTGTAAGCATAAAATTAGATATCATAGCCCACAACACCTAGAACAGCGGAAGTGGTTGATTTGATATGTTGAAGTGTATAAATGAATTGTCTAGCCTTTTTCATTAGTTTGGACTTTGGTTGTATTGGCTACTGTATAAAGCTTGACATTATATCAGAGACCTAAGGTCTTGAGTTCCAATCCTGACTTTTACAGTTTATCTAAAAATTGTTGTTGCCCCCCTCTTTGTCCACATATAGGTCTCTTCTGTCATCCGTGAGATTTGTGCACCGTCTCTCTCTTTCGATTTATATGTGTTGACTTTTCGTGTCACACGTGAGAGAAGGTGTTGAAGTATATATGTGAATTATGTATCTCTTTTCATCGGTTTGGACTTTTCGTTGTGTTGGCTAGTGCATGAATCTTGACACAATATATGTTGGCGTCTTGGCGGGTACAACTGCTTTTGAAGGTGAGTTCTTTAGGGCGGTACTCGATGGGGGTCGGGACACTACCTTTCTTTCTCAGCTCATGCCTCCACTTTCCTCCCTTCCTGATAGGGTAGTTGTGTTGTCAAGCTCTTTGTTTCCTCAAGATGTTGGTCACGGTACGGTTTCCAGATGCCATATTTAAAAATTAGATGCCTAAAGGAACAACACGCCATAGATGCGTCGTGGATAACATCAATGTAATGGTACCGACTCCGCCTTGAGCGCTCATTGGCTACCATGTAACGACTACCATTGCAATTTTTTATAATAGTTTTATTAATTTGTGTTTTAATTTATGCAAATTAGACTAAAGTATTGGTAGTATGCTGGGAGGAGTATCTTATATTTACTAATTCGAGGTACTATAGGAGCCTCCACGTTAATCCTAGAAAACTAACCTAATTGTCCGTCCGATCTTCTGTTAGTTATTTACAGCCATGAGATGAAAAATAAAACTGAGAGAGTCCTCGCGATATGTCCCATGCATACTCACCGAAAAAACGATTCGTCATATCGAAGAAACATCTCCCTCGCAGCGTTTATAACTTTTCTACCCTAATGGCGTGAAGTCGACGCACCGCACTTCATCATCCTTCGCCTCTATACAGTCCTCCACTTCGAAGATTCATCAGGGCACTATCCAGTCCGCTTTCTATCTGTTGCCTTCCACCTCCATCCGCTACTCCCTTATGTCAACGGCCGTGCGCGCCGCTTCCTTTAACAACACGGTCAAGGTTTAATGAACAAGCAGCAGCCGGTAGCAACCCGTTGATGCACTAGGCATGCATGAACCACGTTTGAAGCCTCGAAGGTATGTTCATCCCAGGACAAGCTACAACTGTAGCTGGCTGGTCCGACCTCCAAGACTCAGCGCACATACAGCCATGGAAGATTTGCTGGGTACAACCTTGTTAGGAGACTACTAGCATTCACTCTATTATATTGATAGAGTAGCACAGGATCCGGTTACAGGGGGAATTACAAGAACAGGAAAAAGATCTCGAGTGGACTCAGGTCACACTCACCGCCGCCAGTTCGTTCTGATCCCCCAGGATGATCTTCTCCTTCTGTCTCTGTCTCATCTTATAGTGGAGCTCCTGCCTTGCGACTGGTGTTCGGCTGGACCCAGTCTGGGCCAAGGAACTTGCGGTTGGGCTGAACCAGTCCTGTTGGTCTGTTGCTGCGTTGAACCAGGTCCATGTCAGTGTCCTGTGTGGTGGGTGCGGTTAGGACGCTGACATCCCCTCATCCTTGAGATGCGGCTTGTCCCCAAGCCGCTGCCGCCGGGAACCGTTGTTGAAGATCGATTGCATCTTCCTAGGTGTTGTCTGCGGCGTCGGGGTCCGACCACTGGACCTGGACCTGCTCTCGCATCCCATTGGAAGATCGCCGCTAGCGTCGAGCTAGGATCTTAACAGGAGTGATAAGAGCGTTAGGTGGAGATGGAGGGTGCAGGGTAATCGGAGTACCTGGTTTCAGCACTTTGCGGAGTTGGGAGACGTGAAAGACAGGGTGGATCTTAGTTGTTGGTGGTAGCTCAATCTCGTACGCCACCGGATTGATTCACTTGATGATTTTGTACGGGCCGTAGTAGCGGAAAGCCAGTTTATGGTGTGTTCTGCGGGCGATGGATACCTGGATGTACGGATGGAGTTTTATGAAGACCTCGTCACCGACAGAAAAAGACCGTGGTGTTCTGCGCTTATCTGCTTGCTTCTTCATCTTCTGCTGAGCATAGTTGAGGTTACTCTGTAAAACCTGCTGCATCAACTTGCGTTCCTCGAGCCACGACTGCAATGGTTGGAACTGGTAGACTAAATCAGGTTCAATGCCCCAATGCCTCGGTTCGTGCCCATGCAGAGCGACAAATGGAGATGTTTGCAGTGCAGAATGATAACTCGAGTTGTACCAGAGTTCAGCCAGGGAGAGCCATTGCTTCCATTTGCGTGGACAGGCATGGGTGAAGCAACGTAGATAGATCTCCAAGCATTGGTTGACCCGCTCAAACTTTCCGTCGGTCTCTGGATGGTACGCAGAGCTCATGCGGAGATCGTTGCCCAGCAAAGCGAACAGCTCTTGCCAAAAAAGATTGGTAAATATGGGGTCCCGGTCCGAGATCATCACCTTGGGCAGGCTGTGGAGCTTAAAAATGTTGTCCATGTATGCTGCAGCGACTTTGGCGGCTGTGAAAGGGTGCTGAAGTGGAATAAAGTGTGCATACCGTGTGAATTTGTCGACAAACACCATTATGCTGTTGGCAGATCCAGAAGTGGGGAGACCCTCGATAAAGTCCATAGTGACAGTGTGCCATGCGCCTTCAGGTGTTGGTAGCGGTTCCAGAAGCCCAGGGTACTTCACTCTTTCTGGCTTGGCCTGTTGACAGGTCATGCATGTTTGAACGAACTGCTTGATGTGATTCTTCATCTTTGGCCACGCAAACAATATGCGCATGTGTCTGTATGTCATGGGGAACCCTGAGTGTCCTCCAATTGCACTGGAATGGAAAGCTTGCATGATTTTGTTCTGTAGGTCAGTGGAGCCCCCGAGCCATATTCGATCACGAAAGTACAGGATGTTATTGCGCAAAGCAAACCGCCCTTTGCTGTCAGGGTGCTGTTGTAGTTTTTGAATCCATCTGGTGGCATGAGGATTGGATGCATAGCTGGCGCTGACCTCCTCGAGCCATGCTGGTTGGCAGCTGGATATTGTAGCCAATGTTTCTTCCTTGTCATGTGGCCTGCGTGAGAGTGCGTCTGAAGCACGGTTCTCCTCTCCCTTCCTGTATGAGATGCGATAGCGCAATCCCAGGAGTTTGGTGAATGCTTTCTGTTGCCACACAGTTGTTAGCCTTTGATCCTCCAGATGTGTCGGACTTTTTTGGTCCGTGCAAATCAGAAATTCTGTGTTTTGAAGATACGGTCGCCATTGTTCAATCGCCATGAGGATGGCTATGCACTCTTTTTCATATGTGGAGAGGCCTCTGTGCCGTGGCGCGAAAGGTTTGCTCATATATGCAATGGGATGCCCCTCCTGTTGCAGGACTGCCCCTACACCTTTATCACAAGCGTCCGTGTCAATGACGAATATTTTTGTAAAATCCGGCAGCTTGAGGACCGATGCTTCTACCAATCCTTTCCTCAACAATTGGAAAGCTGTCTCTGTGTTGTCTATCCAAACGAAGGGTGTGTTCTTCTTCAGTAAATTGAACAGAGGACGGGCAATAATTACAAAGTCACGCATGAATTTGCGATAGTACCCGACAAACCCTAACCAGCTGTGGACCTCTTTGGCATTCTTGGGTGTGGGCCAATTGATCACCTTGGCGACCTTTGCTGGATCTAAGGTGACCCCATGTCCATCAATCACATGACCCAAGTATGCAATTTTGCGCTGTCCAAATGAGCATTTTGATAATTTGATTTGCCATTGGTCTTGCTGCAACAGCTGCAATACTGCTGTTAGGTGTTTCTTGTGCTCAGCCAAGGACACACTGTAAACGAGAATGTCATCGAAAAAGACGACTACACACTTCCGGAGCTAGGGTTGCAGGGTTGTATTCATGGCTCCAAGAAAGATAGCTGGTGCTCCGGCTAGTCCAAAAGGCATCACCTTGTATTCGCAGTGTCCGGAATGGGTTTGGAATGCTGTTTTGAATTCCTCTCCCTCTGCCAGACGTATCTGATGGTAGCCTGCACGAAGATCGAGTTTGGAAAACCAGCGAGCCCCTGAAAGTTTGTCCAGTGCTCGTCGATGATTGGCACTGGATATTTGCTCACCACTGTCATTGAGTTCAGGGCTCTGTAATCCACACAAAGCCTCCACGTGCCATCTTTTTTCTTAACTAGAATTGCTAGGGAGGAGAACTGGCTCGTACTTCTCTGAATAACCCCTGACTGAAGCAGTTCTTCCACATGTCTTGCAATTTCAGACTTAAGCTCAGGTTTGTGGTGATAAGCACGAATATTGACAGGCTGGGCTCCTAGCATGAGAGGGATGCGATGATCACAACTGCGAGGAGGTGGTAGTCATGTTGGTTCCTCAAAGACCGTGGAGAATTGATCAACCATAGCCTGGATCTCTTATGGTACAATCTCTTCAGTCACTACTGTGTCTCCCAATGCATAAATGTGTATTAGATGTGCCGCTGATCCTTGATGACAAATTGTGTCCAATTCAGAAACAGAGATCGCTAAACACTGCAGGTTGGAGGATGAGTGACCTTGCAACAGAAACTGTTTGTTTTTAGACTGAAACTGCAGTGTCTTGGCCACCCAATCGATATTGGGATTATGTTCCTCTAGCCAATCCATACCGAGGATCACATCATATGTGCCTAGGGGAAGAATTTTCAGGTCAGTGTCGAATTGATGGCCTTGCGCAAACCATGTGCATTGGGGAAGAAACATGGTACATGGATGTTGAGACCCATCAGCGACATGCACCCGACAGGGGGTTTTAAGTAGTCTAGCACCCTACATTTGATCAGCCAATTGCTTGTTGATGAAGGATGTCGAACTCCCTGAATCGACCAGAATGAGAATTTGATGATCTTGGAGTTGAGCGTGCAACTGGATTACCCGAGATGTCCCTGAAGCCACTCCGACGAAAGCTTGTACCGACAAAGAGCATATCTGTTCTGATGTGTCTGCTTGTGCCTGTTCCTGATCCGGTCCGGCGATTTCATCCAGTGAAAACAGAGCAAGCAGTTCTTCCACTATGTGCATCTGCACGGTTGCTGGGCATGTGTGTTCCCTGCCCCACTTTTCACCGCATTTGAAGCACAACGCCTTGGCGTTGCGATAATTGCGCAAAGCATTCACTCTGTCATTGCCACTTGACCTTGCTGCGTCCGTGCCTCTGGAATCATCAGACTTTTGCGTAGGTCTTACTGAAGGAGTGTACGGTTGCATTTGTAGTGCTCTGGTTTGCATTCTGCCATACTTGTGTTCAGGAGGCTGGTACTGGAATTGAGCTTCTCCTTCGGCCACTTCTTCTTGGAGCAATGCTAGTGAACATGCGGTGTCCACATCATTGGGCTGCTGGACCATCACCACTGACCGAATATCAGCACGCAAGCCCTCGACAAAACGGGTCAGAAAATAGTAGGGGTGAGTACAGTCGGAGTAAGAAACTAAATGATTCATAATGACATCAAAACGTTCGATGTACTCGGCTACTGTGGTGGTTTGTTTGATGGCATAGAACTGTCTAATTAGCAACTGATGTCTGTCTCTCCCGAAACGCGTAAAAAGCAACGAATTGAACGAACTCCAATCTAAGCCTGCTAACTTTTTAATGACAGATTGCAACCAAATGCCCGCTGCCCCAGTGAAGTGTAAAGTGGACATAGGTACCCAGTAGGAATCGTGGATCGCGAACATCTGAAAGTATTGCTCAACTAACGTTTTCCAGAGATTTGGGTTCTCCCCGTTAAACGGTGGGAAGTGCATCGTGGGTGCAGTGTTGCCCAAACCGGTCATGATCTGACTGGAGAGTAAAGCGGCGTCCTGGACGGAAACGGAGTGTGGTGACTGGAGGGAGATCATACCCGTGACCGGAGGTACCACCGGTGAGGTTGGTTTCACCGACGGAAAACCCCCAGGATTGTCGATCTCGCCGTGGCCTTGCCCGTGGATCGGCCCTTCCGACGTGTCGGAAGGGCTCGTGGTGCGTGTTGTCACAGTCGATCCACTTTCCAATGCGGCGCCCAGCAAACGGTCGCGTTGAAGTTCCGCAACTGCTTCCTGGAGCTTGGTGAAGCGCGCTTCCAGATCTGGCTTCCACGAATATAGTGCCTGGAGTTGGTTCGACTGTGCGTCCAGTTGCTTGGACAGCTCCTCCTGTTTGGCGATCATGGCATCGATGCGCGAGAGGGCCGCCTCGCTACGCGAGATCGCGTCCCGATCCATGCGATCCAGGTACTCCTTGAGTGCAGGATCCATGGTGGTTAGGAGCCGCTCCCGATCTGCGGTATAGCGGCGGGTTTCCAGCGTAGCGGCAGCGGGGGCTGCAGATTGTGGAGGTGGTGGGGAATTTGGGGGAATTGGCTATTTGATACCAGATAGAGACTACTGGCATTCACTCTATTATATCAATAGAGTAGCACAGGATCCGGTTACAGGAGGAATTACAAGAACAGGAAAAAGATCTCGAGTGGACTCAGGTCACACTCATCGCCGCCAGTTCGTTCTAATCCCCCAGGATGATCTTCTCCTTCTGTTTCTGTCTCATCTTATGCCTTGCGACTGGTGTTCGGCTGGACCCAGTCTGGGCCAAGGAACTTGCGGTTGGGCTGAACCAGTCTCCTTGGTCTGGTGCTGCGTTGAACCAGGTCCATGTCAGTGTCCTGTGTGGTGGGTGCGGTTAGGACACTGACAAACCTGATCTAATAATGTGAATCCTCTTTGGTCGTGGCACTCTCCAATTTGCTTTACTTTTTTATGCAGGCTTCGATTGAATCCAGTCGTGCTGATGTATCCTTGATAGTCCCCTCTACCTACCGCGACCACTCCATATCATATTAACTAAAGCTTTACGCCCGGCGAATGACCCGTTTGATGAGGGCCTCTCCGCACGACGCGTTGCTGGCCGTTGGATGTTTTGCACCGACTGTTTTGATACGTCCGATTCTGCTGGTGGGATGACCTTTTCTTACCACCGTGGTCGTTCTTTCGATGGTTGTCAATGGACCCGGTTATTACTGCCCCACCTTACAGCGATAGAGATGATCGTGTGCTAGGGGTAACTCTCCTCTGTCCCGGAAAAACAGGGCCATATCCAAAGCCAATGAGGCAATGACCCACGAAACATGCCCCAAGTTGATCCTCCATGGGGGTCTCCAGCGGAGCCGCAGATCCCGGCAACCGGCGCCCTTAGCCTTCCTCCCCCTCGCCGTCATCGGCTCATGCCGACTGTCAGAGCCCGCAGGCAGTAGGCCGCAGCCGGATTTGTTCTTTTCTTCACAACGGTTGAAGGGTTTGCTGGCCCTGGCGGCTGGTCGCGCAGGCCAGCGTCGCGTGGTGGCGGAGGTCCTCTCGCCGACCGAAGTACAATGGCGGTCCGGTCGTCCTTGGTGGTGCTGCTGCGCAGACGGCGTGCATAAGGCACGAGGTGGACTTTCGGGCCGGGTCTGGGCCTGGAAGGGCCGTGGGAGGTGCTCACCATGGAGGTGCTGATGGCGGCAGGTGGTGGGTTCATCCCGGTTAACTGGAAGGTGCGCTAGCTCTCTCGGATGTTGTCGGGGGGCAACCCCCGGATATGGGCGAGATGCCGATATAAGAGTTGACTCGGAGTTGACCAGATCACTGAAACCGACATAACTGTACCGGCATACTCAGGGTTGACCGGGTCAAGACTAACCGACATATTGGTATGTCGTTTCATGCATGTTATATGTCGGATCTTCCTTTGTTCTTCTTGTGTGCTGGGAAGGCAAAACCGAGTTACAAAGTATTCGGCATGCCTATGCCGGATAAGGAGGATACCTCGGGCCGTGGTCAAGGCTCATGTCTTGTCCCTACAATCACGGGGCAGGTGCCGAGCCACTTGCACGATGGGACGAGGCCACTTGACCAGAGTGATAGACCTCCATGCCGCTGACCGAAGCGGTACCAGGGAGCAGTGCGCTGGAGGAGATAGATGGGACGTGCCACGCCGCGGTGACGGAGGCAGTCAGATGACCGGACGTGGCCACAGTGCGGGCTACGCCAGCACCGACGTCAGCCCTAAACTTGTGCCCTGGGCTTCCCTTTATAAGGAGCACCAGGGGCTCCTCTTACACGGACGGATTCTGGCCTCACGCATACACACTTGAGCATTTATTTCGTAGCCAGTAGGGAACGAGAAAGTTGCCCCGAGACTCGGTATAAGCTTAGATCGTGCTGTTCTTCCATCACAGCTCAAGGAGCAAGCTTGTAAATCATTTGTAGTTCATATATATCGATCAGATAGGCAGGAGTAGGGGTGTTATCTCCTCACGAGAGCCCCGAACCTGGGTAAACCGCGTGTGTTGTGTTCTTTGTGTGCGTGCTCGTGCGTACAAACCCTCCCCGGGTGCCTCCAGCGTCCATCGGCCCCACAACTCAAGCCATCCTATGGCATCTGCCGTGACACCACCACGACAGTTGGCGCCCACCGTGGGACCAGCAGCGGCGCTGGCTGGAGTTTTCATCCGGACGGGTTCTCTCATCGCGTCGGGTGAGCGCGTGGTCTGTGGCCTTGTCCACAGATTCGGCTCCCTCAACGTCATCAGCGACAACGCAGGTTGCTTCGGCAGCAGGCCACTGCCCCGGAACGGATGCCTCATCGACTTCGGCGCGCTCACGGTTTACGTCGCCACCGAGGTTCCTTGCTGGTTTCCCGAAAGGGTGCAGCTGGGAGCGGATCCACCCGCAGTCTGCGCAGCTCGCGGCCGGCGTACCGCTCGCCCCGCTAGCTGCGTGGAAGTCATGATGACCGCCCCTGGCCCCGGTGTCGGCAAAGCCATGGCGGGCGATGCTGATCCCGGCACCAGGTCGGCAAGAACAGGGCGTCCGCCCTTGGAGAAACCAGAGAACCGTGCGGCACAGGCCAGCACATCCAGCGTGCCGGTGACGCCGAGTCCTCTTCAGGACGTGATTCAGAAGCTGGCAACCCCAGTCGCACCGAGTGCAGATGCTGCCCTGACTCAAGCCGAGTTGGAGGTACAGCGCCAGAACATACTCCAGGAGGCCAGAGAGGTGGCCCGAGTCAGGCAGGAGTTCGACATATCAATGCGTGAGTATAACTCGGCTCACGGTTTTACTCCAGTAGCAAACCCAGTTAGTCGCATCGATGAGGTGCGTGCCCAAGTAAAGACCTCAACGCAGAGATAGCTAGAGATGGTAGAACTAGATCTGCTAGAACTGCTAGTTACGTGTTGGCTGAAAAGCCGAGATACAGCACACCTGGAAAGAACCTTAGGGCGGCAGAGGCAGCCATAGCCGAGTTGGCCGGTCTATCCGGAGACGCTCGCTCTAGGCAGCAGGATCGGGTAAACGAGTTGGTAGCTGTTGCTAACCGACAGAATGAGGCCTACTTTAAGGCTAACCCGGATGCGGGTGGATCTCGGTTCCTTCACTCAAATGGTGGAGCCGGGGAAATGTCCAAGGGACAGGCCTCCTCTCCGTATGTCGGCAGGAGCAGAGGCCAGAGTGTGAACTCTGGCAAGAACAAGCAGATACAGGCGTATGATCCGGCTTATGCCGGAAAGCAAGTAGCCGAGCAAGGCAATGCCGGTCGGGGAAAACCAGGACCCGCCCAGGGCAGACCAGAAGCAAACCGAGTTATCCCGGCGAATCAAGGCCAGCCACCTCGGCATCCGGCACCAATTCCACCTCGGCCACGACATGGTGCCGAGTATGCTGAACCGGCCGCCGACCGATATGATGATGGTTACTCGGCCATGGAGCGGGCCGGGTACACAAGATACAGAGACCTGGCGTCCGAGGGTGCACTCGGTGCCAGGCTGGGAACTCGCCAGTTGCCGGCACACGATGTCCGGAACAAGCTTGATAGAATCTATCTGTCCGAGCTCTTGAAGGAGCAAGGCCCACCGGGTCCGGCATGTTTTGGATCTCGGATAATGAAGCAGGCACCGGTGCCGAATTTCCAGTTACCTCGGGGTGCCAAGATGTATGACGGCAGTACCAAGCCGGAGGATTGGCTGACAGACTATGTCACCGCTGTGCACATCGCCGGCGGAAGTCGCAGATGGGCAGTGCGGTATGTGCCGCAAATGCTTGAAGGACCAGCCCGGATCTGGCTGAATAACCTGGAGGAGGACAGCATTGACTGCTGGTTAGATTTCTCTGACGCATTCGTCAGCAACTTCTCCAGCACATACAAGAGGCCGAATCGCCCTCAGCAGCTGTCCATGTGTCGGCAGAGAGAAGATGAAACCGACCGAGAGTACCTGACTCGGTGGAGCACGATCCGCAACTCCTGCGTAGGAGTGATCGAGTCGCAGGCCATTGCATGGTTTGCACAAGGGTGCCGACATGGCTCCATCCTCTGGCAGATACTCCAGAGAGAAATACCGGCCACCTTGGCCGAGACAATCAAGATTGCTGATAGCTATGCTTTGGGTGATCCGACACAGCCCTTACTGGCCCCGGTCGACAGAGACAGATCAGGTCGGCGAGGTGATCGTTCGGATTACCGAGGAAAGAGAAGAGAGGAGAGGCCGGATTACCGGTATGGGTCAGACCAGGTTGCTGCCATCGACCAAGATCAGATGGATGCCGGCAACAGCCAGAGACAGAAGAATGACGGTCCCGCGTGGGGCCAGAACTCGGAAGGAAGGAGGCCGTGGGACGGCGAAAAAAGACCATGGAATGGTGAGAGGAAGCCATGGAACGGCGACAAGAGGCAGTGGGGTAACCCCAATGGGACGATGCCGGATGATCCCTGCATCTACCACACCAAGCACCCCAGCAGACCGGCTCAGCACTCGAACCGGAACTGCAGCCGGAACAGGCGCCCGCGGGAGAACACAGGTCCGGCGACTCGACCCGCACCACTCACGGGTGTGAATGCTATCCCGGTGAACGCCCAAGCAAGGCCTGAAGATGTCAACCAAGTAGCCAACCTGGCCAACACCAACAACAACTCCAACTACCCCAACAACAACGCTGGCCCGAGCCGGCAAAATCAGTACCGAGAGCCCCACCAGAGTTACATGGTCTTTGTGACCGAACCCAATGACAAGCAGAGTCAGCACAGGCGTGCGATGGAGGTAAATGCCGTTATGCCGGCAGTGCCGAAATTCATGTACTGGTCCGAGGATGAGATCAGCTGGAGCGTCAAGGACCATCCAAAGGTCATGCCCAACCCAGGGGGTTATGCTCTAGTGTTGGATCCGACATTCGTCGGGCCCAGCATCAATGTCAGGTTTTCCCGGGTCCTCGTTGATAACGGGAGCAGCATCAACATCATGTACCGGGATACCATAGTCAAACTCGGCATAACCGAGAATATGATGCAGCCCAGCCGAACCACCTTCCACGGCATCGTGCCGGGTGTTTCGCACGCACCCATGGGCACAGTTTGGGTCGATGTCGCCTTCGGCGACAAAAGCAACTGCCGGACTGAGAGTCTGCTGTTCAAGGTCGTGGATCTCGAAAGCCCGTATCACGCCTTACTCGGCAGGCCGGCACTCGCCAAGTTCATGGCGTCCACTCATGTGGCTTATCTGAAGATGAAACTTCCGGGTCCAAATGGCGTCATCACCATCTCGGGAGACTACAAGCGTTCCATGGAGTGCGCCTCAGCCGGGTCATCCCTGGCCGAATCGCTGGTGATCGCCGCCGAGAAAAGGAGAATCCATGAGGTGGTGGCTCTGGCCCAGGCATCTCAGCTCGGTATGCCGAGTGTGGCCAACCCGCAGCAAACTGCAACCTTCCAGGCGGCGAAGGAATCGAAGAAGGTCGTCATCGACGAGGCTAACCCGGACCGCTCTGTCATCATCGGTGCCGGATTGGACAAGAAATAGGAAAGCGAGCTCATCAACTTCCTCCGTGAGAATCGGGATATCTTTGCATGGTCCTGTCAGGACTTGCCGGGTGTTCCGAGGGAATTGGCTAAGCACTCATTGCACGTCAGGCCGGATGCCAGACCCATGAAGCAACCGACTCGGCGTCTCGCCGAAGAAAGAAGAAAGGCGGTGGGTGATGAGTTAGCCAAGTTACTCGCATCAAACTCCGTCGTGGAAGTAAAATACCCGGACTGGTTGGCTAACCCGGTCATGGTAGAGAAGAAGAAGGAAGACCCGGATGCGCCTACTGTCTGGCGCATGTGTATCGACTACACCCACCTGAACAAGGCTTGTCCTAAAGATCCTTTCCCGTTGCCCCGGATCGATCAGGTGATTGACTCCACGGCCGGATGTCAGCTGTTATCCTTTGTGGATGCCTACTCTGGTTTTCACCAGATCACGTTAAATCCGGATGATCAAATAAAGACTGCTTTTATCACCCCGTACGGGGCTTATTGCTATCGTGTCATGTGTTTTGGTTTGAGAAATGCCGGTGCTACTTATCAGCGCTGTATGCAGAAATGTTTGCATGATCAGATAGGAAAAAATGTGCAGGTATATGTCGACGACATAGTCATAAAAACAAAAGAAAAACATACTCTGTTAGAGGATCTCAGAGAAACATTCGCAAACCTGCGGAAATTCCGACTAAAACTTAATCCGGATAAGTGTACATTCGGTGTGCCGGCCGGCAAGTTACTCGGTTTCCTCGTGTCGAGCCGAGGTATCGAGGCGAATCCGACTAAGATCCGGGCAATAGAAAACATGAGGTTACCGAGATGCCTCCGAGACGTCCAAAAATTTACGGGTTGCCTGGCTTCCCTGAGTCGGTTTCTAGGTCGGCTGGGAGAAAAGGCCCTACCTTTGTATCAACTAATGAAAAAGTCTGATAGATTTAGCTGGACCCCGCAGGCAGACTTGGCCTTCCATGAGCTAAAAAAGATGTTGACTACTGCGCCGATATTGGCTTCGCCATTACCGAGAGAGCCCATGTTGCTTTACATTGCAGCCACTAACCGAGTAGTCAGTGTCGTTGTAGTGGTGGAACGAGAAGAAGGGGGAACCACCGTGCAGAGGCCGGTGTATTACCTGAGTGAGGTGCTCTCCACCTCGAAACAAAATTACCCACACTACCAGAAAATGACCTATGGTGTGTACCTGGCGGCCAAGAAACTGAAGCATTACTTCCAGGAGCACCCAATAACCGTGGTGAGTGCGGCTCCTATTTCGGAAATCATCGGAAACCGAGATGCAAGTGGACGAGTAGCCAAGTGGGCTATCGAGTTGGCGGCATATGCGCCGCAATACGCGAGAAGAGATACCATCAAATCTCAAGCAGTGGCCGAGTTTCTTGTGGACTGGGCCGAGATGGAATATGAACCATCTCTGCCGGACTCCAATTACTGGAGGATGCACTTCGACGGGTCCAAAGTAAAAGAGGGCCTGGGTGCCGGCGTGGTTCTCACCTCGCCAAAGCGAGACCAGTTGAAATATGTGCTGCAAGTTCATTTCGCGGCATCCAACAATGTAGCCGAGTATGAGGCATTGATCCACGGACTCAAGGTGGCCAAGGAAATCGGGATTCGCTGAATAATCTGCTATGGTGACTCGGATTTGGTGATTCAGCAAACCTCGGGCAACTGGGATGCCCTGGATGCCAACATGGCGGCATACCGGTTCCACGTCCAAAAGATCTCGGGGTTCTTTGATGGCTGCGAGTTCAATCACATCCGGCGGACCGAAAATGAAAGTGCAGACATGCTGTCCAAAATTGGATCATACCGATAGGCCATTCCGCCCAGAGTGTCTCTGGAGCATCTTCACAAGCCATCAATTAAGCCTTGACCCGAGTCAGACTCAATATTCATCCCGGGTAATCCGGAACCCGATGTCGTCCCGATGGACGTTGACGTCGGGAGCAAGCCGCTAAACCCGGCGACTGCTCCGCAGGACCCGGGGACTGCTCCGCAAGACCCGGGCACTTCCATGGATGTCGCGTGTGTTCTGTCGGACTCAAAAACAGAGTTGGAAAATTGGAAAGCCGCTTGGCGAAACTCGGGAATCCTTTGGGAGGACTCGGGGACTCGTCAGCCTATGTCGGGTGTCGTTATGTCGGTTGAAGCCATGGAAGTCGATGAGCCTGAACTCGGAACTCGTCCGGTACCGACATGGGCCCAACCCATCATGACATTTATGTTGGATGGCAGTTTACCGAGTAATGAGGTCTCGGCAAGGCAGATACAGAGACGATCCAAGTCATTCACCATCATCAACCAAGAGCTATACAAGAGAAGCGTGACCACCGTGCTTCAGCGCTGTGTTGAGCCAGAAGAAGGAGAAAAGATCCTCTGAGATATCCATCAGGGAGAGTGCGGACATCACACCTCTTCCCGAGCCATTGTGGCCAAAGTATTCCGATATGGGTTCTACTGGCCCAGCGCTTTGCAGCAAGCAGAGGACATTGTCCGAAAGTGTGAAGGATGTCAGAGGTTTGCTCACAAGATTCATATGCCGGCATCAGCTCTCAAAACCATTCCCATCACTTGGCCATTCGCAGTGTGGTGTCTGGATATGGTGGGACCGTTTAAACCAGCCCGAGGTAACATGACTCACATATTGGTGATGGTGGACAAGTTCACCAAATGGATTGAGGTAAAACCAATAAGAAAGTGTGATGGCCGTACAGCTGTGTCATTCTTGAAGGATATTATCCTGAGATATGGGCACCCACATAGCATCATCACTGATAACGGCACAAATTTCGCCGAGGGAGCCTTTGCTCGGTTTTGCCAAGAAAAGAGAATCCGACTAGACCTGGCGTCGGTCGCGCATCCGCAGTCGAATGGGCAAGTGGAAAGATCAAATGCTCTGGTCTTATCCGGCATAAAACCCCGGTTAATTGAGCCACTGTTACGTGCTCCGGGGTGTTGGCTGGACGAGATCCCGGCGGTACTGTGGAGTCTACGGACTACACCGAATCGCTCTACCGGCTATACACCATTCTTCCTGGTCTACGGAGCAAAGGCAGTTCTGCCAACCGACATAGAGCATGACTCGCCGAGAGTTGCTTTATATACCGAGTCAGAGGCAAGAGAAGCCCGAGAAAACGATGTTGATTTGCTCGAAGAAGCGCGAGAGTTGGCATTGTCCAAGTCAGCAATATATCAGCAAAATCTCCGACGCTATCACAGTCGGAAGGTGAATCCTCGCAAGTTCCGAGAAGGAGACCTCGTGCTTAGGCTTGTGCAGCGCACAACCGGGATGCACAAATTGTCACCTCCATGGGAGGGACCATTTATCGTGAGCAAAGCTTTGAACAATGATGCCTATTATCTTATAGATGCTCAGAAACAGGTGAAGAACAGGATGGACCGATCCGGAGAGGAGACCAAACGCCCTTGGAATGTAGCTCTTCTTCGCCCTTTCTACTCTTAAGGACCCACTGTATGTATCTCGAAATCCAGAAATGAAATGTCGGCATCCCGAGAAGAGACTCGGGGACTGCCTTGTTGAAAAAATCTGTGTTTATCTTTGTATTTATTTCCTTATGTCGGATGGCTCTAAAAACTGTGTTACCATGTCTGTAAGTATTGTATGCTGTGTTCTCGTGATTTTGTGACTCGACTGCCAAAACACCGAAAAAGGTAGGCAAGAGCAAAGATTACCAGGTGCAGTACACAAGAAAACCGACTCGGGGACTCGGTCCAGGAGCGATTCGGTTTCCTTTTTTAAGTAATGTGCTTGTGTCGGATGGCTCTAAAAATGGTGTCACCATGTGGGCAAGTATTGTATGCTGTGTTCTTGTAATCTTGTGACTCGACTGCCAAAACACCGAAAAAGGTAGGCAAGAGCAAGGGTTATCAGGTGCAGTAAACAAGAAAACCGACTCGGGGACTCGGTCCAGGAGCGATTCGGTTTCCTTTTCCAAATAATAAGCTTATGTCGGATGGCCTTGGCTATTTTTCCAAGTTTCAAAGTACTGTATGCTGTACAACGGTCGTTTTGTGACTCGACTGCCAAAACACCAAAAATGGTAGGCAAGAGCAGAGATGGCAAGAGTATAGTAAACAAGAAATTGAACTCGGGGACTCGGTTCAAAGTGATCCGACATACGGCTAAAACTTGTTAAAGCATGCAAAGTAAAAAGTCAAGTATCAACCATAAAAAGTGCAAGGTATATATTACATCTGCACCCGGCATTCCAGGGATATAACGAATTGAGTTTCTTCTTAAAAGTCTAGGCAGCAGCATCCGAAGTTTTTTGTGCAGAAGGAGAGGCTGGAGTCTCGGTTGCGGTTTCCTCAGCTGTAGACTCGCTAGCAGTGCCGGTGGCTGACTCGGGTGGAGTATCGGCTTCGATTTCTTCGTCGACGGCCTCTTCTTCGTCTTCTTCTTCGCTCTCTCCTTCAACCGGGATCTCCTCGGGCTGGGGAACCCGGTCGCCAGCGACAAAGGAGTGCACCGGGGCGTACTGGATAAGGGAGTGAGCAAATTCTTGGCGACGCCGAATGTGATCCGGATCGGTGAGCCACTTTGACCCGTCGCGCAGAGTCTTGAGCTTGTCGAGGTCGAGCCCCTCGTACCAGGACAGCACGTACATCAACGCCTCGTCTGCGCCGACTCGGGCGGCGGACGAGCGCCAGTCATCGAGCCGTTCCTTGGAGTTCGTCAGGCACTTGGCCAACTCATCGACGACAGCAGGAGCCTCACACCCGGGCCAGAGGACATTGTAAGCTCGGATTGCCGAGGTAAGGAGACTCATCCCGATGGCCCTCATCGGTACCAAGCGTGCCTTCAGTGCCACCAAATGAGCATCCATATCCCACTCGGCCGAGATGGGGCCATCTTGGATTTCCTTGAACCGGATCTCCTTTGCGCCTTTGTCCGCAGCAGCCTTGGTGTGGGGGAAGCGCTCTGAGTAGGGAATGGCTAACGCCGAAATAAGTTACAGGAGAATAAAAGTGATAGAGTGAATAAAGGCAGAAGGGGAAGGGGCTTACTGTCCATCTCGGAGTTGATGCTGGAGATGTACACCAGCCACTTCGCAATCTTGGTCTTCAGAGCTTGGAGCTCGCTCTCAGCCGAGATTGCCTGTGACTTGGACTCTGCAAGAGACTCCTCGAATTTCCGAGTCTCCTCGACTCGGAGCTGCTTTTCCTCAGCAGCGCTCTTCTCGAGCTCGGCGGCTCGGCTCCGAGATAGCTCTAATTCGGCTTTTAGCCGGGACACCTCCTCCTGCTCTCTCTTCAGCTCGGCTTGATGTGCAAGCTCGCGCTCCTTATGTGCGGCTGTACCGAGGTAGCAAGTGTCAGAATGAGCGAATGGATGCAAGTACAGGTGGAAGGGCAAAATAAGGCTTACTCTCGATTTCCGAGATCCGCTTCTCCAATCCTTCGGCCTTGAGTGCCGAATCAGACACTTGATCCAGCTTGGCCCGGAGCAGCTTGAACTTGTTGGAAAGCACCTTGTGCTCCAGCAGCAGCTTGCGGTGTATTTGTGTGCGCTTGGTCATGCAAGCCTGAAAAGAAGAAATGTCAGTATTGGTGATGAAGATTCAGACCGAGTTACCCTCACTCGACCGAGTCATCTTTACTCGGCCGAGCCACAGTCACTCAACCCGAATCTCGGGGACTGGGGATAGATGATATCTACATCAAAGAAAGAAACCGAGTTATCTTTACTCGGCGCAACTTACCGCAGTTGCTTGGTCGGCTGCGAGAAGTGCAGTTTTGGCTGCGGCCATCTTTTGGGCCACCAGGCTCGGCCCCGCCGGATGTTCCGAGACAATTTGGCCTGCTGGTGACCTCGAGCTCACCTCGCTCAGGTCGGCAGCGTTCCAGTCCGTGTGGTAGTGCTCAAGGGAGCCCAGACTTTGCCCGCTCGAGGTTTTCAAGGGGCCAAACCCCCAATTAACTGCAGAGGTCTGGGCGCTGGTCACTGCTGTGGCCGTTCCGGATGGCCCTTGGAGGACGATTTGGCGCTCCGAGTTAGGCGGCAGGTCCTTGGCAGCTGCGGCTTTCTCCGGCGCTTTCCCGGCCGCGGTGGGTGCAGCTCTGTCTGCTACTGTTCCGGCCGTGCCGGATGCAGTTTTCCTCGGTGATGGCTTCCCAGCCGTAGCAGGCGCGGGCGTTGTCTGTTGCTCTTGCTGCTGCTGCTTCGGAGGAGATGGCCGTGGCGGTTGTGTCGGAGCGGGCTGTGGCTACGGTTGCGGCTGCGGTATCTCTTGCTGCTGCGGATGTTGCTGTTGCTGTTGCTGTTGCTGTTGTGGTGGCTGTGGCGGTTCTTGCTACGGCTGACTCGGATGTGCCGAGTCTTCTGGAGCCGCAGCCTTCTCTATTTTCGGGGGCCGACGAGCTGGCCCCGAGATTCGTGGACATGTCGGTCGGCTCCGACTCGGTGTCTCCAGTTCCGGATCCCGGAACCGTTGGAGGCACTGTCGGGCTGGTCCGTGGCGGACTCGGCAGTCTGGTGTCGTCCGGCCGAGGCGGCGTCGGAGTCATGAGGGAACCGAGTCAGTGGGATCGGTTGGAACCTCCAGAGGAGCGGAGCTGCAAAGCAAAGAAGGAAAGTGTATCGTCAGAAGGAGAAAAGTGTGGTCAAGCACATAAAGTTCATGTCGGTAAAAGGGAATCTTACCCCTTAGTGACTGGGCGCTCGCGGCGCCTCGCTGCAGTCTTTACTCGTTGTTTCTTCTTCACGGGACCAGAAGCGCCGGATGTTCCAGCGCCGGCAGACGCAGCTGCTGGGCGCTTCCGAACTGCGCCCTTGGGTCCCACGGCGAGGGGCTCCACCTCGAGCACCGCGTCATCCGCGTCAGCTGGGGGCGAGCACACTGGGTAAGCGAACGCAACCGGGAGAGGATCATGTACCTCTAGAATTCGACAGTCGTCATCATCATCATCCGACCAGTCTCGGACGCGAGCCTTACCCGTGACAGGAACTGAGCCGACATTAGGGATCGGCATGTTGTCTTCATTATCCGGATCCTCCGAGTCAGCCTCGACCCGGTCGGCACCCCATTTGGAGGCGGGATTCGCTTCGTCCTCCTTCTTTTGCCGCGCGAATCTCTGAATGGTGGAAACAGAGAAAGTTTAAGGCCAAATGTAAAAGGAGAACCGGCATAAGAGTTTACGTCGCGGAAGGCATATGTCAATTCAAGTTACTTACCTGGGGCGGACGGTTGCTCCGGCTGTGAGGTTCTTTGCCCCACTCCCACTCCTCCGTCATCTTCGTCCGGGCTATGGCCTTGACCCGCTGCCGGATCTGGGCCTTGTTCAGCTCGACGGTGCTTATCCGGGTCGGATCAAGAGGGCCACTTATGTGGCAAATCTTGTGGACTCGGCGCTGAAGGGGCGAGACCCGGCGGCTAATGAATGTCGCCAATAGGTCGTCAGCAGTCAGCCCTTCTCCTCTGAGTTGCTCCACGATTTCGTGGATCTGGTTGACCTCAACCTCTTTGTCGGTTGGATTGTACCCCCAATTGAGTTGCGCCGTAGGGGGGCCGATGACGAAATTCGGCAGATTAATCAGGTCGACGTCGGTCGAATTCTTGACATAGAAGAAGGAGCGCTGCCATTTCCGGCATGACTCCAAGCCGTTGATCCGGGGGAAGATTGAGCCGCGCCGAGGTGTGACCGTGGCGGCCCCACACTGGGTCATCATCTTGGGGGCGGCCGGGTCAGCGGGATTCGGAATAACCTGCTTCCGGAAGGAGAAATACTTGGACCACGCGCGGACGGTGGCCTTGAGACCGAGATAGCCCTCGGTGAAGGAGACGAAGGAGGATAAGGTGGTGATGGCATTTGCTGGTAAGTGATGAGGCTGGAGACCGAAACTGTCGAGGAAGTTTCGGAAGAACACGCTGGCGGGTAATCCGAATCCCCGCTCGAAGTGCGCGACGAAGACGACATATTCGCCTTCCTTGAGACTCGCATTGTCTCGGTGCCTGGCATTCGGCACTCTACTCCGGCGGGATCCGTCGCGTCCGGACTAGCCATCTAACTCGGCTCTTCCGACATCGGAACCTTCCAGGAGGCCCGAGTGGATCCCTCCACTGTGCTTTCTTCAACCGAGTCAACCACCTCGAGAGCGGCGGCGTCCAACATATCGGTGAGAGGTTACCGAGATCTGCAAATGAACCAACCGACAGTGAGCAATGTGTGCCGTAATTAAAATAGAAAGAAAAGGGGAAGAAAGTACGCGAAGTTGCGAGCAAGTCTTAAGTCCAGAGAGAGCCGAAGAACAAGAAAGGAAATGCTACGGCGGCTAGTCCACCGGCGGCGAAACCGCACCACGACCACAAGGTCACCGGCGGCGTGCGATGCGTCGCCACGACGAAGAACAGAGGAAGAAACAGGAAAGGGAAAACTAGAAAGACAGAGACTAATCTAGATTTGTTTTGCGCAAAGGAAAAGAGGAGGAGAAGAGCTACGCGGTGGCGGCGGCGTACGGCGGCGAGAGCCCGCTTGCTGCGCGGCGGCGGCGTTGGTCTCCGGCGGCGCGTCGGCGTGCGGCGGCGGCGGAAGCGGTGCTGCGGGCGCTGGAGAGCGAGGAGAGCGAGGAGGCAAGGAAAAGAAGGAGTGAATGCGAAGGGGGGAAAAGATTTGCCCCTCCCTATTTATTTACGGCGGAGGAGATCGTGGGCGTGCGATTTGCTGCGCACGATCCTGTAACGGACGGGAAGTTACCGCCCACGATCTCCGTCACGATTTCTTCAGCGGCTTAACTGCCGCACGATCGCCACACGATGGTCAGGAGGCCAACGGTCTAAGGGTGGTACACACGATCGGGGTAGACCCGAGGCGACGCACGGCGGAGTGGTCAAGGGTGCACTCAAGTGCTTACGTGGGCACAGCGGCCGAAACGACCGCGTCACCCAGGTGGCACGCATGCCTGTGGCATGTCCATCCGTGCACAGAGACCGAGGCGTCAAGCAGAGATGCTCTGCCACGTAGTGAACCGATGACTCGGAGGCTAAGGGGTTTTCCCCGTAAGTCGGAATGATCCGACATAATGAGATACCATGTTGGGATGCAAATTGCTTTCCGACATACGAATTTCCGGCATGGTTATGTCGGTGAACAACTAAGGATGCTGCGGTTTTCGGGGTAAACCTGCCGTGGCCCTTCATCCGAGGCTGCAGGACGCGCCAGCTTCGGGGACTAATGTCGGGGGGCAACCCCCGGATATGGGCGAGATGCCGAATATAGAGTTGACTCGGAGTGTGACCGGATCACTGAAACCGACATAACTGTACCGGCATATCAGGGTTGACCGGGTCAAGACTAACCGACATATTGGTATGTCGTCCATGCATGTTATAGTCGGATCTTCCTTTGTTCTTCTTGTGTGCNGTGAGATATCAAGTTGGGATACAAAGTGCTTTCCGACATATGAATTTCGCCGGCATATGTTATGTCGGAGATCAACTAAGGATGCTGGTTTCCGGGTAAACCTGCCGTGGCCCTTCATCCGAGGCTGCAGGACCGCGCCAGCTTCGGGGACTAATGTCGGGGGGTAACCCCCGGATATGGGCAAGATGCCGATATAAGGGTTGACTAGGAGTTGACCGGATCACTAAAACCAACATAACTGTACCGGCTCACCTGGAGCTGACCGGGTCAAGACTAACCGACATACTGATATGTCGGTCCATGCAAGTTGTATGTCGGATCTTTCTCTATTCTTCTTGTGTGCAGGGAAGGCGAAACCGAGTTACAAGGTATTCGGCATGCCTATGCCGGATAAGGAGGCTTACTCGGGCCATGGTCAAGGTTCGCGTCTTGTCCCTACAATCACGGGGCAGGGCGCCGAGCCACTTGCACGATGGGACGAGGCCACTTGACCAGAGTGATAGGCCTCCATGCCGCTGACCGAAGCGATACCAGGGAGCAGTGCGCTGGAGGAGATAGATGGGACGCGCCACGCCGCGGTGACGGAAGCAGTCAGAAGACCGGAAGTGGCCACAGTGTGGGCTACGCCAGCACTGACGCCAGCCCTAACATGTGCCCTGGGCTTCCCTTTATAAGGAGCACCAGGGCTCCTATTACACAGGAGAACGCTGGGAACGCTGGGGACGGATTCCTACCTTACGCGTAAACACGTGAGCATTTCCCTCGTAGCCAGTAGAGAGCCAGTGAGTTCCACCGAGACTCGGTAGAAGCTTAGATCGTGCAGTTCTTCCCTCACAGCTCAAGGAGCAAGCTTGTAAATCATTGGTAGTTCATATATATCGATCAGATAGGCAGGAGTAGGGGTGTTATCTCCTCACAAGAGCCCCGAATCTGGGTAAACCGCGTGTGTTGTGTTCTTTGTGTGTGTATTCTTGCGTACAAGCCCTCCCCGGGTGCCTCCAGCGTCCATCGGCCCACCAACTCAAGCCATCCTATGGCATCTGCCGTGACACCACCACGACACTCGAGGAGCATTTGTACCCACCGCATATGAGTTGAGAATACACCAAAGTAATATAGATACTGCAGTAGGGGTTTTACCTCCCCACGAGGGCCCCGAAGCAGGGTAAATACTTGTGTTCGTCTGTTCTTTTGTGTGCGTCTCTACACGCGCTATCCCTCCCCGAATCCTCTAGCGTCCATCGGCCCCAACTCAAGCCTACCCATGGCATCTGTCCGTGCACCACCACGACAGTTGGCGCCCACCGTGGGGCTGGTAGTGGCACTTGCTGGATCAATTCGGACGGGACCTTCGTCATCAACACGGGGACTCGACATCGCCATTGTCCCCCGCGCTCTAGCTTGCCGCTGTGAGCAGAGGCTAGCGCTGCCTCCACCAACGGACATCATCGGCGGATCTCGATGAGAACCGTGACTCGGGACTCAACTTTGGCATCGTCCCCGTGTGTAACTCATTTCGAGTTGACTACGGTTCAAACCCGAGTCAGAGTTGGAAAATCCGAGTTAAGTCTTGGAAATCCGAGTCAGAATTAGAAAATCTGAGTTAAGTCTTGGAAATCCGAGTCAGAATTGGAAAATCCGAGTTAAGGCTTGGAAATCCGAGTCAGAATTGGAAAATCTGAGTTAGGTCTTGGAAATCCGAGTCAGAATTGGAAAATCCGAGTTAAGTCTTGGAAATCCGAGTCAGAGTTGGAAAATTCGAGTTAAGTCTTGGAAATCCGAGTCAGTATTGGAAAATCCGAGTTAAGTCTTGGAAATCCGAGTCAAGGTTGGAAAATCCGAGTTAATCTTGTGGAATTCGACATATGATGGTCAAATCCGACATACATGTGGTCCGGCCCGAGATGTTGGTGGCCCAGACCGACATATTGATATTCATAACGGCATCAACGTCTTCCTCGACTTCTCCAACAACATTGCCTCGTGAGTATCATTTATATGTCTGCATCACTCTTTTGAATAGTCTCAAACAATGCTCGGGGACTCTCCCCTCTTTTCTGTTTTGCTTAGCTGTTTTTCCCGGGAACGAAATGTCGTAACCCGGGGACTCGCCGTACAGTCTGTTTGGCAGTTTCTCCTAGATAAGAAAAGCAACTCGGGGACTCGTTTGAAAACCAAGTCTGCATTTTAATATATATAATTTCGCTGCTAGACTTAAATATATCTGTGGAGTAGAGTTACTGCTCCCGTTAAATATTCATTATATATGTGCTTGAACTAACATTGAAAGGTGATATCGGTTTTACCGAAAGAATGTTCATCACCAAGATTACGGTTTATCGGTTGTATCTGATTACCCAAATATCATAGCATTATCGGTATTCTCTAGATCGTCATTTATTTCGGTTTGCGGTTATATCTCAACATCACCTCATATCTCAAATCACCGTCTATATCGGTTCGCCTAAATATCTGGGCATCCTGCAATATCTTGAATCGCCGTTTATTCGGCTTGCCAAAATATCACGGCATTTATCTCACATCATAAGGCATCTCACAAATTGTTATCTTTATCAGCCTTGCCGATTATCGTGATTCTTCAGTTATTCGAGCTTGCAGAGTATCATGGCATCATTATCTCGGTGCTCAGAATCGAAAAATATCTAAATCTCACTAAGTGTGCGCGTTGAGAAATAGCTCAACTCGTCATCTGACAAGTGCCCATGAAGGCAGAAAGTCAAATTCTGCCAAGGACGGCTATGTCTCGGTCCAGCTAGTGCTGCCGACATAAATCTATGCGGTAAAAGCCCAGAGTGGCAGAAACCGACACATAAAAAATATGCCCAAGAAGGCTAGAAACCGGTATATAATAATGCCCAATCAGGCTATATGTCGGTCCAGCTCATGCTGCCGACATATCTATGCGGTAAAAGCCCAAAGTGGCAGAAACCGGCATAAGAAATATGCCCAAGAGGCCAATATATCAAATCAGCTTATGCTGAAGACATCGGATATCGGTAATCCGACATCGGAAATATGCCCATGCAGGCACTACGACAATCCAGCAAAAGGCTGCTGACATCCGACATATGAAACATGCTCGTGCAGGCAGTGTGCCAAATTGCCCAGTGTCGGCAGAAACATCTATGTGTGGCCATGCCCATGCATGCGATGCATTTCCAGTGCAAACTGTCCATCTCGTTGTTGATTCGGGTGAGCTCGGTCAACCGGATGACGCGTTTGGTCTAGAGGGCATGGCTAGACAACAGACTTATGATGGCAGACATACGACTTTGGCAAATGCCCAGCTTGGCTAAAAACCAACATATGATAAGCGCCCATGCAGGCTATAAAATGATACAGCTCATGCTGCCGACATATGATTTTAATATTTCCTATGATGGCTAAACATCTGATTCGGCCCATGCAGGCTATATTTTGATACCAACTCTGTGATATTGTTGATAAGACTATGCGCGACTCTACGAGTCCCACATAGCCTCGGGGACTACTGTCGGGGATATAATCCCGGGTATCCCAGAGTTGGTGGTTTTTCATGCGAGACCCAGGTATGGCTGGCGATACTGTTCACCCCCGGATACTGTTCACCCGAGTAATGTCTACCTCGGATACTGTTCATCCACGCACTGTTCACCCGGTACTGTTCATCCGGGATAATGTTAACCCGGGTAATGTCTACCTCGGATACTGTTCACCCGGGTAAGGGTTACCTCAGGTACTGTTCACCAAACACTGTTCACCCGGTACTGTTCATCCGGGATAATGTTCACCCGGGTAATGTCTACCTCGGATACTGTTCATCCGCGCACTGTTCACCCGGTACTGTTCATCCGGGATAATGTTAACCCGGGTAATGTCTACCTCGGATACTGTTCACCCGGGTAATGGCTACCTCGGGTACTGTTCATCTGGTACTGTTCATCCGGTACTATTCATCCAACATACCCGAGCTATGTTCACCCCGGGTACTATTCATCCGGCACATGTCTCGCCACTATTCATCCGACATCCGGCCCACTCCGACATTCGCCACCCGGTCGGCCCACTCCAGCATCCAGCTCCCGACATCCAGCACAACCAGGTACTGGGACGCTCCCAGCTCATACCTGGTACGGCTACCAGTTGACCAAGCAGGAGCAAGACCAGAAGAGGACAGCCAGCATGGCTACAGAGACGCGGACGTGACTAGAGTACAGGTGATGACGCATGTGCAGTGTTGATTAGACCCCAGTAGTCATTTCATCTACAGTGCAACACCCTTACCGTGCATAGTGTTCTGCGGGCCACCCCTTGTCCCCTAGGCTCTCCCTACATAAAGAGCACCAGGGGGAGACCTCTGGACAGCCCCCCGGCGGGCTCATTTCCCCCCTTTAGCCTTAGCTTCTTCTTCTTCCTTGAGCAGCTTTCCATGGCTAGCTCCATACAGCTCGAGGAGCATTTGTACCCACCGCATATGAGTTGAGAATACACATAAGTAGGATAGATGCTGCAGTAGGGGTTTTACCTCCCACGAGGGCCCCGAAGTAGGGTAAATACTTGTGTTCGTCTGTTCTTTTGTGTGCGTCTCTACACGTGCTATCCCTCCCCGAATCCTCTAGCGTCCATCGGCCCCAACTCAAGCCTACCCATGGCATCTGTCCGTGCACCACCACGACACTTGGAAATCTAAGCAATCACTTGGCCAAAGTAACCACATAAATTAGAGAGCATGCAAGAACTTAAATAAAACATATAAGAAACATGAACAATCTGATCATAACTTCACAATTCATCGCATCATACCAAACACAACATGTAGCAATTACAGAATATCGATCTTGATCATGTTAGGCAGCTCACAAGATCATAGCATCTAAGCACAAGGAGGAGAGACAATCATCTAGCTACTACTATGGACCCATAGTCCAAGGATGAACTACTCACGCATCACCACGGAGGCAACCATGACGATGAAAAGGCCTCTGGTACGATCTCCCCCTCCAGTAGGGTGCCGGGAAGGACTTCAGAACCCCAGAATTAGGGTTTTGAGATGGCGGTGGCGTGGGATGAGTTTCATGGAAAATAATGGCCGCCCCTCGGTTTTTAGTTTGAGGGGTATTTAATAGACGAAGAGGGGAGCCGAGGGGAGGCTCCAGGGCCATGGCGGCCTCTGGGCATAGCCCCCCCCCCCCTTCAGGTCGCACCTGGAACCCGTCTGTGGCCCCAAGGCCACCTCTTCGGCCGCCCTTTGGACTCTGTGTAGCGCCCCGACCCCAGAACTATACAGTGAAGCGTTGTGCAACCGGTCATGCTACACAATCGAAGGTTACTGGGTTTACCAATCCCAGGCCAAAACTCATTGGCAGGTGTGCTTGGAATGGATCATCGGCACACAACACCTCAATCATGCCATAAGCTCAGACATCGCTATCATGTATAGTAAAGAGACCAAGACTGCGGAATAACTGGCACATCACAGACTCTACGACACAAGAGATCATAGTTCAACTCATATATGAGAAAGATAGCAAATATCACAATCAGAGGTCATAGACCCAACATTACATCAAGCGGAAGCAAATACAGTTGTCTAACAACAAGATCCAAATTATGTCCTAAGAGGCCTACAAATAACATATCCCAGCCAGCCTGTTCCGAGACGTCCCAAGCTGCCACCTGGGAACCCCAGACTACTCGTCGATGTCAATAAAGAACCCACCTTCCAGTTCGGTGACGTCCTCCTCTGAAACAAATAATATTCAACAAAGCAAGGCTGAGTACGACGTACTCGCAAGAATTAGTAGGGCGATATAGGCCCAATGCTGACGGAGGCTCTAATGCTATATAATGTAGCTAATTTGCCTAAAGCTAGTTTTCCTTTTAAAAGACATAAAGACCCATTGCATCGTCTACTCAGAATGTTTTCCGAAAAGGGGTAAGAGAGTAAACTTTCATCTTTGGTTCTCAACGAACCATTTGTAACCAGAAGCATCTCATCTCCACCAAGGCACCCCCTCGAATCACACTCGAGGAAATGAACCTTTTATCACACGTTGATTATGCAACCTTTAGCTGCCATATCAATTAAGTTAAGGTTCTCTATGGTCTATCGTCCGTTCCAAAGTCGTCCATAACCGCGGACACGGCTTTTCGAAAAGATTAAACCCTGCAGGGGTGTACTAATTTACCCATCGGTACCGTCCGGCTCACCAGATTGACACTCTTCCGGGAAGGCCGGCGAGTGGGCGCGGTTAGACCTTTACATTGCATGAGGCTTACTCAAGGACCATCAGTGTGCGGAAGGACAGGTTCAGCGCCTCCAACACCCTGCCCCGCGGCCACATCCTAAACACCACAGTCATCCTCGTTCCTTTTTCCACCCACACATTCACGCGCAAATGGAAATAGCAAACTAGAGGACCCTTGACAAGCCCCTCACAAATTATTCGGTCAAAGGGAATTCCATATGTCCCCACCTTTGGAAGCACGCTCAGTATTTGTGCAAGAGGTAAAGAACTCGCACCTAGGGGCAAGAGTGGGGCAAAACACCATCCCCGATGGCAACTCACCCAAGCCTTCTTAGGATTTTAATTAAGCACCCCACATATCCACCATGTCCGAAACATTCCATCAACATCCACAATTATGGAATTAAACAACGGACATTACTAGCATTTGACTAAGCATAGCTAAGCATATAAATCCAACAATTATATTCTTGTCTCCGGCCAACACATCAACACTAAGGTTCATAGGTAGGGATACATGTGATTGGCTCGGGGAAAAAGATGCATTCATAGGATACTCTATGTCTTGATCAAAAATGACATTTGAATCGCATGCAGTATTATGGTGGATAAAATAAGTTGATAAAATCATAGGATGCTAGATGCCAATAAGGTTAGGTTATCTCTTGCCTTGCCGATAGTACTGGTCGCGCGAATCGTCGAGGTATTGTGGTGGAACCTCGACTCCTGAATCTAACGGAACACAACAAATAGCAGGAAACGAAATAAATAACACGAATACAAAGGTGCAATGCACAATCATGATGAGATGGTCAAATTATGCACTGAAATAATGTTGGGCATGTCCCACAAATTAAATGGAACCCCTAAAATAAATATTGCAATTAACGGGTTAAAACTCCATATTTAACTTAGTGAATTAAGTTATTATCCAAAATGTCCAGTACTGAAATATGGGTCCTAAATGCATGAAAATGACATTATTAGATAGGTATTGTCCTACTAATCATTTTGGTACTTCGTTTGCAATTTTCCGATTAACGATGAAGAAATGGTGATTTAAACGGTTATTCAATTTAATTCATTTTAACCAATTCGAAAATGACATCAAAGGAAAAGTTGTTGTCATGATGTGAACTTAACATAGCTAGATAGCATTTGAATTGTTGATCACTTTGATATATCATTTGCAATTGTTGGAATAATATTTATCAAGTTATGATATTTCCAATTATTGATTTAAATCTGCCATTTTATTTAATTTTAATAAACAGCACCAAAATTTATTCTACAATTCTCTCAAATGACATAAAGTTGTAGTTCATTGTTCACTGAACATTTTGAGCTATTAAACACAATTTTTGAGTAAACAAAACTCAAGTTATGGATTTTCTAAAATTGCTATTAATTCTGCCATTTTAGTAACTTTAAGTAAACAGCAGAATAAACTATTTAGTTGATCATAGAAATGATACCAAAAGATAGATATGATTTGTATGATCATTTTGACATATCATTTGTAATTTTCTGAGTTATAAAACAAAAGATATTGAATTTACAAAATCATTTCAAAATCTGCCATTTTAGTAACTTCAATTTAACAGCAATTTAGAAAATTCATTTTAACATGTAAATATAACTAACAAGTAGATATTAATTCTCTGAACATTTAGAGATCTTATTTGCAATTTTTGGATCAATATTCAAATTGTTATGAATTTCCCAATTAGTAATTTAAATCTGCCTCTTTTGTATTTAACAATTAAAGGCAATTTAATTTAACCAAAAATTCAACTAAGGGCAGTAACATGTAGAGTTTATTTAGCCGAGCATTTTAACATTTTATTTGCATTTTTCTGATTGGTAAAACTCTAGACATGAATTTCCAAATTTTGAATGACTCACATATGATTTGCATTTCACAATTGATTTCAAATTCAACAATTCATTTGCATGTGTGAGTTACATATTTGAATAGGTTGTGAAATTCTAAACATGTGGATACCTTATTTGAATTTTTCTGATTCACCAATTAAAAGATATTGCAAATACAAACTCTCTGTTAAAATCTGGAAATTTCAAAAATGAGGAACAGGTGACGTCATCACACGTCACAGGGGAGGCTGCGGCATGTCGATCACGAATTCCTCATTTCGGTGCGGAATTGGGAGGCGACACTTGCCCTACGAGCTAGAGGAGGTGGAGAGGCTCCGGGGGAGCGGCGGTTTGGACCAAATGGTCACCGGACTTGGCCGCGGTGATCATCGGAGCGGCGGCGGTTGGCAGAGCACGGCGACGCGGCGGTACAGAAGGGTAGCTAGAGGGTGAAGGGATCCCGGAGGACGGGGTGCTCACCCTGAGCGTGTTGGGCAGCTCGCCGGAGAAGGGGACGGTCGGACGACGACGATCCCGTGCTCGACGCGGCGGCCGGAGGCGGAAGAGGTGGCGCGGATGGCGGCAGCGAACCAGTGCTTCCTGCGCAAATTCCTTCGGCGTGGAGGCGCAGCACGGCGAGGCGGTGAAGATGGCATCGTCCATTTGCTCCGGGGTGGCCTCGGTTGCCGGCGATTTGATGGGGACGGCGGCGACCATGGTGGACAGGGAGCTCGTGTGGCGCCCTCGCTTAGAAAAGCAAGGCCACATTGTGAAATATGCTATTCCCTGGATCGAGTATGGATAGCAACTCACAAAAGATGTAATATCATGCATCAATGTCAAATATTATTACAACGCGATTCGAATGATCCAGGAGTAAAATAATTCCTTACAACTTTGCATAGCCGAGGCTAGCTTTAAAAGAGTAAGAGTTCAACAATTTATTCAGAGTTCACACGCAGCAATATAATAGCACAGAGCTCCATCATCTCCATGAGCCACTGGCGATCATGTTGGTTGTAAGCTCGAAGACACGTCTCACTCATCGTCGTAGTAGCCTGCAACATTTAACGTTGCAGCCCAGGGAATTTGGGTCAATACCTTGTAAGAGGCCGGCAAGTGAATACTATGGTGGATTATAAAATGGCAAGACTAAAACTAAATGCTTATCTGGCTGGTGGGGTTGAAGGCTATTGCATAAAGCAAATTTTGTCCTACTTTTCACAAACATTTTTATCCTCAAAAGAATATGAGACACACCCATGGAACGCATCCAAGGTCTCATATACCCGTGTTCACCCATCAAATTTTATTATGAAATTGGAATGAAGAGATCTTCTGTCAGCATCCATGTTCGGTCACTCGTAAATGTCCATTACCGTGGACACGTCTAAGATCTAGTTTTATACTCTCGAGAGTTTGTGGCACTTTCCCCACTAGACTCGATCAACCCATTCTATCCTTAACCCTCATTTAGTGAGAAGGAAAGGAGAAGACCGAGACGAGACTTTTCAGAAGTACTTTCCCGTGGTACTACTAGCGAGATCACCGTCCACCTACCCCGCTACATCTTCAGATCTCGCTGACCCAGGTCCATACAACTTACTCCGTCAAGACAGAGCCCATATGACTAGTGGTTGCATGGTCGGGCAAACAAACATGGTTTGACATTAATCTCAAACCCTGGGTGGCCATCCACAAGTGCACATACTCAGGTTAGACCACCATGAAAATGGGCCTGAGCAGCCACTCAACTTTAAACATCCTAAGCCAACCAATCCACCCAGGTGGTTCATTAATTTAGTAGACTTTTCACCTAACTTACTACAGCAAAACTTTCACAATTGTAGCAAGCATTTCTACTAAATTAATGTAGGTACCTAGTCAACAAGAAAGGTCTAACAGGCTTGCATAGCATAATTAAAACAATAGTAAACCTATCATGCATACTACAAAAATAATCTATAATGCAATAACAAAGTAATAGGTCCTTTATGAGCTTGTGTATACACTTGCCTTGATCGTTGTTCGGGTTGTCGCAGCACTCACAATACGTCTTGCACTCCTCATAATCTACTCAAACAATAAGCACCAAATCAATACAACAAGCAATATAATGGCAATACCAAAAATAATATGAATGCATGAAATGTAGCTAACACTCCACAAATTAAAAAATAGGATTATATTAAGGTTTCTGTTGTCTAACATATGCATGATGCTCATGATCACAATTTTTATAGTGTTTAATAATTTAGAAAATAAGACATAGGCCAAAATACCTAATTTTATGATTCTGTAAATATCATTTAAATGCATGATGCAAAGGTGCAATTTGAATAGTCCACTGGATAGAAAACATTTTTCCAAGCATTTTGGTATAAAGTTTGTAATTTTTGGACAAGTAGAACTCAAGATATGAATTTTACAAGATTGGGTCAAAATCTGAAATTTTAAAATGACCGGGTTGGCTGGGCTGTCGACTAGGCGCTGACTGCTACCACGCGGCGTGATTCCACTGGCCGGTACCATTTCGTGGGTTAGTCTAATCTTGACCATTGATCGACGATCTGACGAACGAGGACGAGTTCGTCCGTGACGGCGGCGATGCTCACCGGAAGACGGCGACGGCGGCTCGGACGTGGATGTTTCGGTTGTTCTGCTCCTCCTCTGGCTTGTCAGAGATGTCCTTCGTGCTCCTATCCTCACGGTGAAGAAGATGGAGGCGGCCCTCGGCGTTCCAAACGACAACGATGACGAAATCCCGAGCTCCGGCTCCAACGGCGCTCCGGCGATGAGTATGAGTAACCTGGTCCACCGTTTTCAAATCAATAAAATTACGCACGTGTGAAAATTGGGAGGGGAACCTAATGGACAAGGTGATAGGAGTTGGGGTGGTTCGAGGCGATGTAGACAACCTTCGAGATCGGCAATGGCGACGTCGGCGGCGGCGATGAGGAAAACTACTTAGACTTGACGTAAGGCCATGTCCTGGAGGTAGTTGGGGATTAGTTGAGCACACGGGTTGAAGGAATCGAGGAAACAAACAACGTACGCGTCGTACCTGTGCGATGAACTCGCCAAGATCCAAACTAAGACGGCGGCAGCACGGGACGTACAGGGCTTATCTCGAGAAAGTTTGTTCAGGAAAGTGGTGGAGCAAGCCAAAAGTCGCAAACTGACACGCTCAACTTTCTTTTATATGGCCTGAGAAGGGAGATCGGCAGAGGGACGGCAACGGACGGCATTCGGTTCACCATGTCGGTATGGATGTTTATGGCAATGAAACGGGAAATAAATTCCCTGAATGAGACGAGCATCAAAATCTGAATAACTTTCGTGTTGAAGTCGAGAAGAAACGTGCGCCATAAATAGAGGGAAGAGGAGGGGGAAAAATAGCCATGGTTTCTGTAACGTACGTGCTGGAGGTAGGAGACGACCACGAGCGTAGGCTCGCTCGCTCGGTCGGGCTGGCTGTTGGCCTGGTCGGGATGGTAACGGGCTACAGCTGGGCCGGCTCGGCTGGTTAGGCGGGGCGGCCTTCTTCCCCTTTTTTTTTTGTTCTTTGTCTTTTCTATTTACTGTTTTCAAAACTGAATCCAAACAGATTCAAATCCTTTCAAAATAATTTGAGAAAATAATTTTTGGAGATATTATTCAATTTATAAAACTTTGGAACTTAGTTTTATATCATACAAAAATAAAATACTTGGTTTATAGACAAGGGTTGCTTAGCACCCTTTTTGTCACAATAAATAATTATAACCAAATTTTGATTTAAAAGCCCAAAACAAATATTTTAAAATGCAACAAACCAATGAAGCTGATGGATGCCATGCATGATTTTTGAGTTTTGAAACTTAAACAACACAAAGTTTTTGATCCCTCTAAATTTTCAAAATTTTGAAAATGTTGGGATGTTACATACTACCACCCTTAAAAGGAATCTCGTCCTCGAGATTCGGAGAGGCTAGAAAGAAAGATGGGTTTGGCATAACTGGTTGCACATGCAGCTGGGTGGGCTACCACCCTTAAAAGAAACTTTTGTTGGCAGTCTTGAAAACAAGATTTTGGGTTAGGGGATCATCCATCCTGTGAGGAGGTCATACTAGGTTGAACAAACACTTCAGCTGTTTGAGACCGTGCTTCTCATCCTTATATCCAATATATAATATGTACCATCTCGTCATAATGATTTAGTGACTTCTTGAACCTTGCATACTATCTTAAAGTCCTGGAATGTGAATCCTTGTTTCCAACAGGTGGGTGTCTACTCACATACTTGGAAACATAATCCTCCCCCACTGGGTTGGAATTGAATTTTCCTTCACGGTAGAGCTGTGAACCGCATAAAAGGGTTGTTGAAGTACTTTTGACACTGAAGGGTCGCTCTTTTGGGTAAGTTAGAAAGTCAAGATGAGTGTGTCTCATCACAATATCTGAAAATCTGTTAATGTCGTGTCCTTGGCAGACTTTGTCTTCATGGTTGACTTCCATCAACGCAAACACTCCGCCATTTCTAACGAAACTCTCATGGTAGGCAAAAACTTTCATTTGCAGTATTCCTTCTTCTTCACGAGAGCTGAGCTTAATCCTCGCCGTATTTTATACGCCTTGGCAGCACTTGCCTTAATTTAAGGGTATAATATTTATTACCATCCTATGGTTTAGGCTTTTCATCGGCTCTCTCATAGGTATGTCACTCAAGACTTATCATTCCGCATAACAAAAATGAATGATATAAGTAGTAGTCATGGGGGCCAATCCACGACGCACTCAATCATCACCTTGCACTTGGTTTGGTGAGTCTCGTATTCTAACACTCGGTCATCCTCACTTGTCCGACAGAAAGTTTCCACTCTGCAAGACATCCTAAACTAGACTATCGATCCTTCAAACTATTGGGTAGCACAAAAATTCCTATACATCGTCACTTCACATCTTGGAGATTCTTTATTGCTTCTCCTCCATGGTTTAGTTGTTGGCTAGTCTTCGGGTCTTCAACGAAATATGTGAGATTGGATTTTCATCTCTCATTGTACCATCAATCGTTCATTGTGGTTGGCCTATTGGTGAGGCATCTGATTGGCTTGTATGGGCTTAGCATGGACGTGTAGAGATAGAAGGATATAAGAGAAGTACTCCTCCTA
Source organism: Puccinellia tenuiflora (assembly GCA_012064385.1). Lineage (NCBI taxonomy): Eukaryota > Viridiplantae > Streptophyta > Magnoliopsida > Poales > Poaceae > Puccinellia > Puccinellia tenuiflora. Next base: position 724,221 of record QRDG01000537.1, on the reverse strand, counting down.
TACAACGCTGATTCGCTAGCTATATCTCCTTCAGCGGGTCTTCTTCTTGTTGTCTGTACAATAGGATTTTTTTTTACATCACTTTACCTCTTTAGTTTTTATCCCACATCCTACTTCTTCTTACAGAAAATTTCCTCAACACTTGAGTCAACCGAGTCTGAGCTTTATCAGCTGCTCCATTGCATAAGGCATCTTGAGGTGGCTATCAGTCGTTGCACTCCAAGCGGTAGGTCACATTGGTCGGCATATTGGCGAGGCATTTGGTTGGGTTTAGCAGAGAGAAGTGGAGATAGAAAGATCTAAAGAAGATTCCAACCCGCCCACACCATATCAAGGCAATACATCTTACAAACAACATCTAGCAAGCAACAAGTGACAAACAATGGTAACCAAACATCAAACAGTGGTAAAAGCAACCACTCCTTTTTAATTTCGAAAATATATAGTTTGGAAAACAAAACTAACACGATAAAGGTTTTGAAAATAAGAATGATAGTACTGACATACCACAATTTGGTAAGTCAATACAATACCACGATAACGTTATTCTAATATAATGGTGGTCGAGTCTATCTATTTCTTCAGTGCTTCAAGTCCCTCTTCTATTTCTTTGGGTTCATCAGGATATCTCTGGTTGTTGTGAAGTCTAAATCGAAGAGATCAACGGATGCCCTTGATGGCTTCACATGCTTGTCAAGTTGATCTTCAATACCTTCGGAAACATCCCAAAGTTATGGTCATCTATAAATAAGATAAGATAACTTAGAAAGCAATTAGGTGAGGAGGTTACAAGAAAGATATTAGGAAAGTTTTGGACAAATAGAAAATAAAAAAAATTCCTATGGTATTTCCTATTTCTATCCAAACCTAAAGTTTTCGAGCCTACAGGCAACATTACGCTCTGATACCATCTTGTGGCGCCCTCGCTTAGAAAAGCAAGAACACATCGTGAAATATGCTATTCCCTGGATCGAGTATGGATAGCAATTCACAAATAGATGTAATACCATGCATCAATGTCAAATAATTATTACATCGCGAGATCCATAAGTAAAATATTCTTTACAAATTGCATAGCCAAGGCTAGCTTCGATACAAAGTTTGGCAGCGGAAACATAAGTAGCACAGAGAGCTTCATCATCTTCATGTGCCACTGGCATTCATGTTGGTTGCAAGCTCGAAAGGTAGACGTCCTCACTCGTCATCGTAATAACCTGCAACATTAATGTTGCAGCCCAGGGAATTTGGGTCAATACCTTGTGACAGGCCGGCAAGTGATACTTTGGTGGAATATAAAATGGCAAGACTAATACTACATGCTTATTTGGCTGGTGGAGTTCAAGGCTATTGCGTAAAGCAAATTTTGTCCTACTTTTCGTAAAGCATTTCTTTCTCAATAAGAATATGAGACACACCCATGGAACGCATCCAAGGTCTCATATACCCGTGTTCACCCATCAAATTTTATTATGAAATTGGAATGAAGAGATCTTCTGTCGACATCCATATTCGGTCACTCGTATTTGTCCATTACCGGGGACACGGCTAAGATCTTAGTTTTATACTCTCGAGAGTTTGTGGCACTTTCCCCACTAGACTCGATCAACCCATTCTATCCTTAACCCTCATTTAGTGAGAAGGAAAGGAGAAGACCGAGACGAGACTTTTCAGAAGTACTTTCCCGTGGTACTACTAGCAAGATCACCGTCCACCTACCCCGCTACATCTTCAGATCTCGCTGACCCAGGTCCATACAACTTACTCCGTCAAGACAGAGCCCATATGACTAGTGGCTGCACGGTCGGACAAACAAACATGGTGTGACATTAATCTCAAACCCTGGGTGGCCATCCACAAGTGCACATACTCAGGTTCACACCATGAAAATGGGCCTGAGCAGCCACTCAACTTTAAACATCCGAAGCCATCCAATTCCACCCAGGTGGTTCATTAATTTAGTATACTTTTCACCTAACTTACTACAGCAAAAACTTTCACAATTGTAGCAAGCATTTCTACTAAATTAATATAGGTACCTAGTCAACAAGAAGGATCTACAGGCTTGCATAGCATAATTAAAACAGTAGTAAACCTATCATGCAAACTACTAAGATAATCTATAATGCAATAACAAAATAATAGGTCCTTCATGAGCTTGTGTATACACTTGCCTTGATCGTTGTTCGGGTTGTCGCAGCACTCACAATACGTCCTGCACTCCTCACAATCTATTCAAACAATAAGCACCAAATCAATACAACAAGCAATAATGGCAATACCAAAAATAATATGAATGCATGAAATGCAGGCTAACACTCCACAAATTAAAGAGATAAGATTATATTAAAGTTTCTGTCGTCTAACATATGCATGATGCTCATGATCACAATTTTTATAGTGTTTAATAATTTAGAAAATAAGACATAGGCCAAAATACCTTATTTTAAGATTCTATGAAAATCATTTAAATGCATGATGCAAAGGTGCAATTTGAACACACCACTGGATAGAAAACATTTTTCCAAGCATTTTGATATAAAGTTTGCAATTTTTGGACAAGTGGATCAAAAGATATGAATTTTACAAGATTGGGTCAAAATCTGAAATTTTAAAATGACCGGGTTGGCTGGGCTGTCGACTAGGCGCTGACTGCTACCACGCGGCGTGATTCCACTGGCCGGTACCATTTCGTGGGTTAGTCTAATCTTGACCATTGATCGACGATCTGACGAACGAGGACGAGTTCGTCCGTGACAGCGGCGATGCTCACCGGAAGACGGCGATGGCGGCTCGGACGTGGATGTTACGGTTGTTCTGCTCCTCCTCTGGCTCGTCAGAGATGTCCTTCGTGCTCCTATCCTCACGGTGAAGAAGATGGAGGCGGCCCTCGGCGTTCCAAACGACGGCGATGACGAAATCCCGAGCTCCGGCTCCAACGGCGCTCCGGCGACGAGTATGAGTAACCTGGTCCACCGTTTTCAAATCAATAAAATTACGCGCGTGCGAAATTGGGAGGGGAACCTAATGGACAAGGTGATAGGAGTTGGGGTGGTTCGAGGCGACGCAGACAACCTTCGAGATCGGCAATGGCGACGTCGGCGGCGGCGATGAGGAAAACTACTTAGCCTTGATGTAAGGCCATGTCCTGGAGGTAGATGGAGATTAGTTGAGCACACGACTTGAAGGAATCGAGGAAACAAACAACGTACGCGTCGTACCTGTGCGATGAACTCGCCAAGATCCAAACTAAGACGGCGGCGGCACGGGACATACAGGGCTTATCTCGAGAAAGTTTGTTCAGGAAAGTGGTGGGCAAGCCAAAAGGCGCAAACTGACACGCTCAACTTTCTTTTATATTGCCTGAGAAGGGAGATCGGCAGAGGGACGCCAACGGACGGCATTCGGTTCACCATGTCGGTATGGATGTTTATGGCAATGAAACGGGAAATAAATTCCCTGAATGAGACGAGCATCAAAATCTGAATAACTTTCGTGTTGAAGTCGAGAAGAAACGTGCGCCATAAATAGAGGGAAGAGGAGGGGGAAAATAGCCATGGTTTCTGTAACGTACGTGCTGGAGGTAGGAGACGACCACGAGCGTAGGCTCGCTCGCTCGGTCGGGCTGGCTGTTGGCCTGGTCGGGATGGTAACGGGCTACAGCTGGGCCGGCTCGGCTGGTTAGGCGGGGCGGCCTTCTTCCCCCTTTTTTTTTGTTCTTTTTCTTTTCTATTTACTGTTTTCAAAACTGAAACCAAACAGATTCAAATCTTTTCAAAATAATTTGAGAAAATAATTTTTGGAGATATTATCCAGTTTATAAAACTTTGGCACTTAGTTTTATATCATACAAAAATAAAATACTTGGTTTATAGACAAGGGTTGCTTAGCACCCTTTTTGTCAAAATAATAATTATAACCCAATTTTGATTTAAAAGCCCAAAACAAATATTTTAAAATGCAACAAACCAATGAAGCTGAGGGATGCCATGCATGATTTTTGAGTTTTGAAACTTAAACAACACAAAGTTTTTGATCCCTCTAAATTTTCAAAATTTTGAAAATGTTGGGATGTTACATCCCCGTGGGTTTCACCTATAAAATCCGTCCTGACCTAAAACAGACACGCCCCAAAGGATTTTCCCAAATACAATACAGAGCTCCACCACCATCGGAAACAAGTTTCGCGGGTCAGAAAGTTCATGTCCTGGCACCCTGTCGGGATGGGGATTGCCCCCCGGAGCCATCTTCATCGCCATTGCTACCTCCGAGATGGTTTGTGAGTAGTTGATACCCACAAGTATAGGGGATCGTTGAAATCTTCGATGTGTAAGTATTAGTATCGATCCCACGAGGAGTAGAAGGTATAAGTATTTATCCTCTCAAATAAGAGTGTCACTTCTCTTATTATCTATGCACTAGACAAACTAAAATGATTAAATGATGCAAGTGTTTTTGGGTTTTTGGTGTAGAGTTTGCAAGAAAGCTGAAAATAAAATATGACAAGTGAAAGCTCTCAAAGAGAGAAAGCCCAATCCTCTATGCAGCAAGAGGAAAAGCTTGAGTGGTGTGTTTCTTATAGGTGGAAAACGTTCCCAAGGGCTACATGGATTTCATGGCATAAATATTTCTATAACAACAAGGTAAACATTTTGTCAAGTTTTAATCTTCTTTGGACGGAGCCATAATTAGGTGTAGTTAAATAAATAAACTAAACCCCTTATGATGGATCATGTGGCCAAGTAAATGACTGCACAAGAATTATTAAGACATAAAGTCCCACCATAGCATTACACTCTAAGGTCCCGATATAAATCCCCTCCTAATGTAACTTCATGTATTAGACCAAGGTTTACGTGTCCTCCTAGTTCCTACCCATTTCATCACACTAGTGCGATAGCACCTTCATGCATTACTCAATATATGGTGCACTTCATACATTGTACATCATGACAATCATAAAAGATAAAACTTGACCAAATACTCAACACAAGTTAAGTGAAAATTATTGCCAATCCATCCTATGCCCCCAGGAACATGAGAGAACTACTCACAACGCGAAGACATGATATGATTCAATGGTATAAGTGATACAACACAATCTGAAAATATAATCTCCCCACAAAACAATGACAAGTAGCAATTCACAAACATGTAGAATAGTACTTAGACAATAGCTAGGGTTCGAACTATCTCAAACTATGAGGGGGATGAAGTGGATCATGAAGGATGGTGATGGAGATGGTGCTGGTATTTGACGGTGGTGTTGATGGAGACTCCGGAGGGGATGGAGGAGCCTTCCAGAGGTGATTCCGGCGGTGTTTCCCCCCTCCGATCTTCTCTGGTGGCAGCCTTCTGTCTCCTGTTTCGAGGTTTTTTGTTTCTCCGTCGCCTCCTCGCGAAACTCCGTGGGGGACTATTTTTATAGTCGGTTTTAGGTCAAGACAAAGGCACTGGGACAAAGATCGACGACATCGGAGGCTCGAGGCCCAGGATAGGGGGCCCCACGTGGCCAAGGAATGGCCACATGGGCCCACCTCTTTTGGCCCTCGGGTCTCCGTTTGTTCGCTTCCTTCGCTCCTACGCTTCATTCCTTCCAAAAATTGATCCCCGTAAAATATTAGGTCATTTGGACATCGTTTGGGTCCCTGAAACATCAAAATATAGAAAATAGGGTTTTCTGCCAGTGCAGGGTTAATTCCAGAAAAATAGGAAAACTGTGAAATCTTCCCAAAATCCTTATAAAACAATGATATAACCCTTATATGATGCAAATATGATTGAAATATGAGTATTATAATGCAAAGTTCATGTATGCATTTTACATGCATCAGCATCCCCAAGCTTAACCTATACTCGTCCTCGAGTATAAAGGTGATAAAACCAACATGGACTTTGCATTTTAATACTATAAATGGATATCAAAGATGATTACTATTGCTACATAGAGTCAAATGATTCATTCTTCAAAGGAGTAGCAATATACAAGATGGATTATAAAGTGATATCAAATATTTAATGAAAGGATGTTCAATGATAATTCACAAAGTGTAACATAGAAAAAAGTACTATGGACCAAATGTATGCATAATGAAGAGTAAAAACATCCTATAATGGTCATAGAGTACTCTTATGAAATCTGAATATAAAAGATGGACACTTTGGAAAGATATATAAATGAGTAGAGGTAAAACATGAATAAGTTGCATCTAACTTCCAAATGCTTCTACTTAAGTTATTGTTTGCAATGTGGTATTCATTGGTGTGAAGCTCTCATTACCCCTATCATAGCATCTTGAATGGTTAAAGTTTAAAGTGAAAGCAAATATGAGTAGTGTGCTTGACAAAGTATGGGTTGAATGCCTCATGCCCCGTGAATACGAGTACCTACACCACGGTGTTACTAAACTCGGTCCACCAAGAAAGTTCAAGTTAAAGTCATTGTAAGTAATATAATAGCATCATCAAGAGCGTCGACTAGGGTACCTCTTGTCCCAGGACATGGAACAAGCCCATGTCAAAATGACAAGACAAACAAACATAATGAACAATCTCAACACCCTTTTTATTTACTATTGGTATAGCTTTTTATTATGAGGTGCATCACTGAAGGTTCACCATAGCATGTAAGTAAATTTCCACCATGAATGATGCATGGCTTAGATTAGCGGCCCAGGCGTCTCTCTAGCCATTTATACAAACTCCTGAAACTTACTAAGTTTCCGCATTTATTTGGCACCATGATAAGCATCCATAAACAAAAGTACATGATATCATCTAAATATAAGAGCACGTTGAAAGCTTGCCATGTGACAGCACATATGAGATAACTCCCAACCAAGAATCTTGTCAAGCTCACAACTTCATAATTTTAATCACAATGGTTCATGTTTATTAAGTGCAATAAAAGTAAGGTGTGAGAGCTTTTTAGACAACTTTTCCCATAACAATCAATAACATAAGCATTTTAACTCAGAGATATAGATAATACAAAGTAACATGATAAACATACTCGGAATAGCATAAAGCTAATAGGTAGATATGGTGGACTCACTAGAAAAACTTTGGTTGAAGGTGTTGGACAACAAGTTTTTGCTTGTTGGAATTTTTGGGCTAGCAAGAGGGAGAAAGTTGACTGTCTAAATGCATGCATAAGTGTCCATAGAACTAACCAATCCATGTTAAACAAAGTAAAGTAGCATTCAGCATCAAAACATGAATAAGAGATAGCTCTTGATAAAACACTTGTAAATTAATACTCATTAAAAGCACATGATTCATGCAACTATATGTATCTTTTTGAATCAACTCAAACATCCCTTTCCCAATCTTTTTAATAGCATCCAACTTAATTCAACCCAAATTTCCAGTAGCTCTCTCATATAAAATGATAGTGGTGGTCTCAAGACAAACAAAAATAAAACCGAAATAAAAAGCAAATAAAGACGCTCCAAGTTTATGTGATAAAGTGCATTGATCGAATATCAGAAGTTAGATGTGTGCAAACCGAGAGTGTATTGGTCCAGTGAGGTTGTCTTCACATCCCCAAGCTTATGGTCTTCACCATCCTTGGATAGCTCTTGGTGCATCTCCTCTAATCCCTGTGAAAAAAACTTCAAAACACCGTTTCTCCCATTTCTTTTCCGTGGGGTGACATTAGTAGTGATAGACAAATGAATTGCTTCCTGCACAAAATCCTTAAACAAAAATTCATATGAATGTCCAGAAAGTGTACAATGTTGTATGCCTACTTATAAACTCAATTGGATCATCTAGAGTACTATCATAAAACTTGTTTAAACCATACTCCTCATCATCATCAAAATTATTATCAATAATGTTATCATTAGGTATAGGTTGATAGTCCTCCTCATCATCACAATCATAAAAGCAAAGTTTATCATCAATAAAGTCTTGAGTGTTACCCTCATCATTAGGTGGTGAAGGTGGAAGTTTCCTCTCTTCATTTTCTAGGTGTTCATCATTTTCATCATCTTCTTGGGGTTGCACGGGCATCCCCAAGCTTAGGTTTTTATCCTCCTCTTCACATTCCTTTTCTTCCAAGCTTATGTTTTTATCATCTTCTTCCTGCAAAACATCAGTACTTTCCATGGAAGCAAGAATTCTTTCTTTAACATAAACATTGTCACTAAATTAGTTTTTGCAAAGTTGGAGAATAATAGAAATTTGTCCTTTCATTACACGAGCTTCATGACTAGTTGTAAGAAATTTATCAATAAGAGAGTCTATCTCAAGGGCTCCAGCATAAGCAATATATTTCTCAACTTGTTCTATATCAGGGCATGAAAATTTATCTTCATGATAACAAGCAATTATAGGATCACTATTATACTTGCATTGATAGTGGGAATGTTCAATAACTCTTCTATTGCAACAAGTTATACCATGTAACTCACAAAACTGAATAGCCATTTTGTGAAGAGCTTCAAGCAATTTACGCATTCTTGTTCCCTCTTCGGTTGATTCATATTCAAAGTAGGCTTCCATATTTTTAACATAACCATTAGGCATAGACATTCCAGAAAGTGTCTCCATCTTTTTTGTGTTTTGATATATAAAACTAAAAATAAAACTAAACTAAATGCAAAACTGAAAGTAAATATAAGAAAAACTCACAACCAAACAAGTTAAAGAGGAAAACCTCCCCAATCTTCGATGATTGCAAGATGTAAAACAAACAAAAAGAAATGAAAAACTGAAAATAAATATCTAGTGCAAACAAGAATAAAAACTTAAGCGCTACACTCCCCGGCAACGGCGCTAGTAGTTCCCCCATGGACTACGGGTTCATAGCAGTGGCTAGTTAGTACTCTCTCCCCTTGTTCTTTCATGCCATGACCTCGTGAGCTGCCTTACATGATCGAGATCAATCCAATGTAATATGTGTTGTGTTTGTTGGGATCCGATGAATTGTTACATTATGATCAGTCACTTATGTTTATGAATTATTGTTGTTGCACCCTTATCGTGTTCATTGCTTGTCACTAGTGCACGAGTGGCATGATTTCAGATTTAAGCTCGTTATGTTTGCATGAATATAATTGTTGCATTAGATCATATCTACAAGTTGTATGCACCTGTTACTGTATTTTTTGCCAAATCTGGCCCTTTACCTAACTAATATCGCATTTGGCCTCTCCGCAAAACTATTTGCAAATCTGGCCTCTGAGGTCGGCTCCAATAAGGATGGAGCCGAACTTGTACAGGTTGGCGCCAAGCCATTTCTGCACTCAGATGCTCTGACAGGTCGGTGCCAACCGAAATTTGCGCCGAAGGTAGGTCGGCTCCAATGAGAATGGAGCCGACATGCACAAGGTTGGCTCCATCCTCGTTGGCGCCGACCTCAGGGGCCAGATTTGGAAAATAATTTCACAAAGGGGCCACATATGTGATTAGTTCGGTAAAAGGGCCATATTTGGTAAAAACTACCCTGTTACTTGTCCAGAACCGGCGACCCCAGCGTGACAGGTTTGGGATATCAATGGGAATGGTTTGTAACCTGAGGATTACATGTGTTCACCGAGTGTTAATGCTTTGCTCTGGTTCTCTATTAAAAGGAGCACCTTAATTACCATTAGTTCCATGATTGGCCCCGCTGAAATGGGATGGTAGGACTAAAGATGTTGTGTGAATTCTCATTGTGAGTAGATACAACTATATATGGAACACATGTCTACGTATGATTCATAGACTAGGTTGTTTTGTCATAATTAACTAGTTCAATTGTGTCAATTGCCCAACTGTAATTTTTTTACCCAACACATGTTCTTTTATTTGGAGAGTTACCACTGCTTCCGTTGTTACTGATACTACTGCTCTCAAATCACTGTTGCTTTCACCTCTCTCGGTTACTAATGCTTCTCCAGATGTGGCTGAATTGACAACTCAGTTGCAAATGCTTTTAAGTATTCTTTGGCTCCCCTTGTGTCGAATCAATAAATTGGGTTACACTTCCCTCGAAGACGGTTGCGATCCCCTACACTTGTGGGTTATCACACTCTTACTTGTCAAAAGTACTACAATAGATCCCCTATTCTTGTGGGTCATCAGTTGTTGCCACGAAGGATAAAAATGTTTCTTTATCATAGTTGTATGATAGTTTTTTACTGTTTAAATTATGTCATCTTGCTTAAAGTAGTACTCTGTTTGCATGAACTTAATTCTTAGATATGCATGTTGGATAGCGGTCTCGAAGTGGAGTATTCGGTATAAATGTGGTTCAGTAATGATCTATATGCCTTGTACATAATGCATAAGTGAATATTGCCATGAACAATATTTTATCATAATTCGTTAGGTGCTTAATCACATCTTATGTTAATTGCATAATTATAATTTGTTTACCCAACAGTGTTCTATTTTTCTGAGAGATACCACTAGTAAGAGTATCCCCCCCCCCCCAGTCCATATTTTAATATTTTTAAAGTATCTCATTTACTTGCTTTATTGCTGTCCTATATTGACTATTATTATTATCTTTCACACAATACATTTAATTCTCTTGTAATTAGCGAGCGGGAAGTGATACGTCCAAAACGTATCTGTAATTTTTGATGGTTTCATGCTACTTTAATATCATTGCAAAAAATCTACCATGATTTTATATCATTTTATAGCATTTTATTGGACTAACCTATTAACCTAGTGCCAAGTGTCAGTTTCTGCTTTTATTGTCTTTGCATCACAGAAAAGGTCAAAAAATGTAAGTGCTCGGAAAAATCTGAAAAAATTACACAAATTCTAACTTTCAGAAAAACTCCTAGAGCCATAAGATGGGATCCATGGGAGGAACACAATGGGCATGTGGCCTTAGGCCGTGGCTAGATGCTGGGGCGCGGGCCTCACCCACGTGCCCTCCACGCGGCTCCCATCTTCCCGCCCTTTGGCCCATATATTCGTCATGACCTAAAAACACCGTCCTCGGAAGATTTCTTTCCAAGTACGATACATAGGTCCGCTGCCATCCAGAACCCTAGTTTAGGGTTTTCAAGGTCCCTTTCCGACACCCTGTCGGGATGGGGATCCACCTCTGGAGCCATCTTCATCAACCGTGTTGCTTCCATGATGATATGTGAGTAGTTCCCTCATGGACTACAGGTTCATAGCAGTAGATAGATGGTTATCTCTCCTCCTTGTTCTTCAATACAATGGTCTTAAGAGCTACCTAACATGATCGAGATCCATCCAATGTAATTGCTCGTATTGTTGTGTTTGCTGGGACATGATGAATTATGATGTTATGATCATATCGTGCATGATATCTTTAATATAAGATTGATTTATTTATGTTCTTACATGCTCTCCGTTCTATTGGTTAATGTATCACATCTTTGGGTTGTATTATGTTGACATTGCTAGAGGGTAGGGCTGCCAGAGTGACAGAAACCTGAGTCCTAATTCTAGTAATTGATATGTATGGGAAGAAGGGGGACCAATTATCTTAATGATATGATTGGGTTTTTACCTTAATGAATATTTTGTCATGAATTAATCTACTATTTGTGGATGCTTGCTAGAGTTCCAATCATAAGTACATGTAATTACGAGTAGTTGAGAGCATGTTAGCTGTGGCCTCTCCGCATTTATGTTATTCTTCTTTGATGCCATTAATGTTAGATCTCCAAGAGAGAGCATTGTGTTCGATGGTAGGTTCGGCCTCCTTTATTCCTGGACTTGCATGACCGTAAGAACTAAGGGTAAGGTGTGCAGTTTCTACTAAGGATGAAATAGCAATGTTTGTGTCTGCCCCCCCCCCCCCCCCCCCCCCATTGAATAGATTGTTGGTAACATCATGCATGGTTCTAAAGGCGATACTCTGTTGTTTTCAGCTTAATAGCTATAGTGACAAGCATAGAAGTGTACTCAAACTTGAGTATTAGTTATAGATGCGGTATATATATATATATATATGTTGACGTGATGCCTACATGAATATTTGCCTTGTTCATTCTATCATAATACCTTGATCATAATTCTGTCAATTGCCTAGCTCCAACAGTGTGTATTCCTTATATGGAGAGATACCACTAGTGAACCTATGGACCATGGTCCATATTTTACTATTATTGGTACTTTTTGTATTTGCGTTCACTACTTGTTGCCTCGCTGCCCAATATTACTTGCCTTTTATCATCTCTTCATTGTACTGGTGCATGTATACAATTAATCATTGTATTGGGTGTGTTGGGGACACAAGAGACTTCTTGTATCTTAATTGAATGATTGTTTGAGAGAGAATACTTTTGACCTACACCTTCTCGGTTCGATAAACCTTTGGTCATCTATTTAAGGAAAATTGCTACTGTCCTACAAACCTCTGCACTTGGAGGCCCAAAAGTCTACAAGAATAGAAGTATGTAGTAGACATCGGAAATCTTGAAACCTTCCTATAAGTCGGGTGCAAGTTAATTTGTATTTTGTGTGCATGTACCTTCAACTTAATTCACATTCTTATCATCTTTTGGTTCGATAAATCTTGGTTCTCATATCGAGTGAAATAATTTCTAATGTGGTGCATCATTCTCTTTCACTTAGTGATTCCCAACATTCACTACACCATCAAGTAATTTCTGGCGCCGTTGTTGGGGAGTCACAAGAAGCAATTAAGGGGACTGCACACTTCCACTTTACTCTCTTTTTTCTATACTTGCTTAGTTACATTTTATTTGGTCTAGTTTATTTATTTGCTTGCTTAAAACTAAAATACAACAAAAATATTTATATTCCAGCAACACTATTTTTTAGTTTTACCTTGTTTTCTTGCTTTATATCTTGCCATTATGTTCCCTCCTAAGGTTGTCTTGAAAGAATTTTGGGTAGGAGATGGAGACATCATAGGAAGAAACAATCTAGAAGATTCCTTTAGCTATGCTAGTGAGTTCGAAGAGCACAATAACAAATCCATTGTTCAACTCACTAATAGCTAGAAGAAGATGTTGCCATGCTTGTAGAATTCATAGAAGCAAAGTTGGTTAACCTAAAACCTATCCTACAACAAATATTCTATAAATAAGTAGTATGGAAAAAGGTGAAGATATTTATTTTGTGCTAACAACTTTGCATCTAGAATTCTATGAAGTGGTTAGGGAAACTAGAAAAAATATTTGTTCATTATAAAATTCCTTCTAGGCATCCTAATATTTGTCATTCTTTAGAAAAAAGAGGTGATGACAGAATTAAGATTGCCAATAGAACTTGGGAAGATAAGAAAAGTGAAAATATTGAAATAACTACACCATTTAAACTATTGGGAATATCCAAAGTTTTAGAAAGAAATTTATGTTGGATAATACCTGAAAATCCTTTTGATGAAAAGAGCAAAATATTTAGGGAATATAATGAAGGATCTAAACCCTGTGTAGAAAGTTTACATTAAATCTATGAAAGACCCACTGAAGAGAACCTTGAAGATGAAAAATACGAAGGTGTTGGAGAAGGTAAATCTTGAAAACTGCAATATGCCTAGCTAAAAGGTATTAAAAAAAGGCTTTTGGGAGGCAACCTAAGGTTAAATTTTATTTGGTGTGTATTTGACGGTATTGCTAATGTAGTATCATCAATTGTATCCCTTGCTTTGGTTTTGTACCAAGAAAATCCTCTAAGATTTTTTAAGTTACAACTTTTGTTTTCTTACTGTGTTGAAACAGATTTTTGCTCTGTACTAGAAACATTATATCAAATCACCAAAAAATGCTTTTGAGCCAATTCCTTCGGGACAGCAAAGCTCTACTTGTTTTATTTAATATTCTAGTTTTTTCTGTTTGGAGTTACTGAAGTATTTGTTTGAATTTTACTCCTACAGACTGTCCAGTTTGACAGATTTATATCTTTATTTTGTTTCCTCCTTATACTTGCTTTATATCATTTCTATCGGAGTGTAGAAACTATAAATGAGTTAGTATACAGTAGCTAAATGTTAATGACGTATATGCAACTTGTCTCCATAGTAGATGACAAAGCTTGGTCATGTTGAGAATTCTTAGTGAAAGCACAAATTCATGTTCTTCTGTTTGACTGGAACTTGAAACTGCACAGCCCACTGCATCAGTGTTGGCATACGATGGTTCATATAATAGAAGTACTATGCAAAATTGTTTAAACAAGTTCAAAATTTTAGAACTGCGACGCCAATGCAAACATGTTGCTCGAGAACGGAGTAACTAGCAGAAGCACAAGAGCCACTGATATTTTTCTGAACATGTGAGCTGTGGCGACTATTGGGAGTTGCGTTGTCGTCTGTCTCTTCTTTGCAACGACATTGAGTATCACAGCTTGACATTGGCGATTAGCAGAAACAATGAAGAAGTTTGGATCACGTCACAGGTACTGGAACTGTTGCAGAAAATCAATAACTTATGAGATGATTTTCCCCTCAACAACCAACTACATTAGACAACCTTCTAGTATGTGTATACAGACTGATCAATCCAACAGGCACAATGTAAATACCTACTATTTTCATTCAACTATAAGTCTTAACTGAAGCAGATAAGTAGGAGTTTCAGGTACAACCGTTTCAGATTAGCAAGCACAAACAGATACAAGAAAGAGGGAAAAATGAAAAACTGAATCATCTCAATCAAGGACAGTAGTATCAGAACCAAATGATTTCATATCAGGGTACGGTTGGAATATGTGACATGCAAATGAATTCGTCCCCAACAACCAACTACTCTAGATAACCTTCTAGTATGCGTAGAGAAGCAATGTAAATACATACTGTTTCCACAAACTAGAGAAGCAGATTAACAACCGTTTTAATACATTGTTTCGAAGGAAAAGTAGATTAGCACTTCACTAAAGTGAAATTAAAAAGATCATGGCCATGTAGTAAACCAGTACTATCCACGAGTACATATCTAGCAACAGGAGATCAAGCATGTGAAATGCAGAGGTGCAAGACGTCAAGAAACAGCAACCATGAACTGCACCTAAAAATAGAAAATTTTGCGAAAACGGAACTGAGCTAATCTTAGTCACCTGCTCAAAATGCGTTTCATATAATTTCTGGTTAAGGTCATACTTTAGAAAGTTTGATCAAGTATATCATACACTATATTTTTATAGTACATGTATTTCGTATTGTACATGATACTATTTTGAAGTTTTAGACACGAGGAGGTACCCCTCCGCGTCATCGCCTCCATGCGACGGGAGGGGCGAATCCTAGCCCCCGCCGCCGCCTCCCTCCCTCGCCGTCCCCCGAGGTGGCCGCCGGACTAAGGTCGTGTGGCACCCCCCTCTGACACATATCGCCAGAGAGGCGGTCGCCCCGTGCGCCAGCACAGGATATCCGGCCGCACGTTATGACAATGCGACATACCAGAAATATCATTACACAATCAGGCCCAGAGGGCTACAATTGGTTTTACATGGCCATAAAGACTTGAAAAATTATCAAGGCCAAGTATGGCACTGGACAGAGTTTAACTGGCAGCGGAAGACGACTAAAACACGGCTTGGAGTGGCTCCATTCCACAGGCATCTGGCTGGGCTACTGATCATAGCACGCTCTTGCTCCATCTCTTTGCTATAGTAGAAGATGAATCCTCTCAACGTCTGGCCACATGAAAAGCCAGTTTGAGTACAATGACGTACTCGCAAGAAAACAACCACAAGACATGAACAATCAAGAGGTCAGACAATAAGCAGCTAGCGACAGAAAATAATCTAAACATGGCAAGGGTCTACTTACGGCAGTCCAAGTGGGTAGCAACAAGTCAGCACAACAAATCATGGCATAAGCATATAATAGGGGTATCACCAGTACAGAGTCCAAGCCAGGTGGGGTTGGATCATGTACCGGTGATCACACAAAGAACTTACCTGTGACGAATAACGGATGTACCCGTTGGTACCAAATATTAAACATCACCTGTCATCACAACTAGGCCCAATGGCCTTATCACATCTGTCAAACTGCTAGGCCCCCTGGCCTCAACTTTCCATTCTGGGCATGCACGGTTGATGTTGGCTCGGGCCAATCTCTAGGCTCCCAACGATCACACCGTCACCCCAAACACGGGTAACCATCCACGACTCAAGTAACATTCACGACTCAAGTAACATTCCCTGCATCAGCCTATTGTAATCAGGTTGTTTATCTTTCAAACCGAACTTAAGTTTAACCTCCGGACTCGACAAAGGACAATAGTGTGACCGACACTGAACTGTTCCATAACTTAGGAACAAGGCTAGCTGCTAGACGATACACTCTCGAGAGGTTGCAGTTACCACCCACCTAAATGCACTTTGCTTCGCGACGGCAAGATACACTTACATAACCGTTCACGCTACCAAGACACTCCTTGTATAGCTACCGACTTACCACTCGGGCTAAGTCTTATGACGAAGTGAATCCGGCACGTCCCCAACTCATGAGCAACGCCTAGCTCCGGAACCTTCACAAGACTAGCCCCGACCACAACTATGCAGTATCCGACTAGACTTGCCAAGTGGGTAGCATCAAATGAGGCGTGATATGTTACATAGGCTATGGCTCTCCCATTTGGGCAACAGTGGTAGTGCGTTCAATGTTCAGATTGGTGGCACTATGGACTGACCCTATCGAAGTTTGGAGGGTTGGTTAAATTAATCCAGTTTCTTTCAACAACAATTCCAAAAACAGAGGATTAGTCCAACACAACAATTATAAAATCATATCAACATGAAACAGATTAGTCCAGTGCAAAACAATAATACCATATCAACATGAAACAGAAACAAACTGCACACAATAGTTCAAGCAGTATGTAGTTAGTTCAATCAATGGTTAGTTCCAACCGGGCGATGGCGGAGATACCTCCGACCAGTGACAGCCACAGGTTGAGTAAAAGAAAATAAAATAGCACAGTCAACCGGGCGATGGCGGAGATAACTCCGACCAGTGACAGCCACAGCTTGAGTAAAAGAAAATAAAATAGCACAATCAACCGGGCGAGGGCGGAGATAACTCCGACCAGTAACAGCCACGGGTTGAGTAAAAGAAAGTAAAACAGCACAGTTGGTTAGCGTCAACCGGGCGATGGCGGAGATGCCTCCGGCCAGTAGCAGCCACAGATCGACTACAAAAGTTAGTGGAGGCGTCCACGCGATCCCGTTCCACCATTCCATTGACTACGGCGGTTCCCCCAGTCCATCGTCGCCGGAATGGGGAGTGGTGCATGGTACCGTCCAACGCACGCCACAACTCTACAGAAAAGTAGCCGCTTCAATCCACTTGGGCAGGACCCAACGTGTATTTAGACGGGGTACCGGAACTCAACCCACGGGACATGGGTTTATCGTATTACAGGTATGAAACAAAATCACGATATCTCGTGACGCACAGTTGACGGGATGTAAACAAAGCCATGATATCTCGTGACGCACAGTTGACGAATGTAAACAAAGCCACGATATCTCGTGACGCACAGTTGACAGATGATAATAAGCAATAAAATGCACCGATATGACAGGGTAATATGCAAACAAACAAACACCGCTTGAGTGTTCATAGCAAGTGGTTAGCTTGCCTTCGACGATCGACGCCATTTGGTTTCGGGGTCACGGGCAAGTCGCGGGTTAGGGTCTCGGTTTGCTGGTACCGTGGAATACACCTATACATGCATACACGGGTGCTGAGCATATAAACATTTTACAAAAATGTAAAACCTATACCGCTGGATAGAGCTCTTAAAACTAGGAATTTACAAATTTGAATCACCTCAAACGGAGCTACGGTTCAAAAGATACGGCTCGGCGACGTTTAACTATCTGCTGCTCACTCGGGGAAAAAAAACGGAACGGGCTGATTCCGAACCGGGCCGGACTGGTCGCACATTTCTCCGAAAAGACGCCTTCCAACGGAGAAGACGGAAAGTGCCGGTTCCGCCTCCACTTGGCCGACATGGCGGCTGGGCCACGCCGGGCCCGCATGTCGGCGGCACGGGGCGCCACGCTGGCGGCCCAGCTGGCCGTCCTCACCCCCCAGCGTCGAGGAGACGCGGGATGGCCCGACGCGGGCGCGTCTCGGGCACCGCCGGCCACGGGAGCCGGCTGCCACCGCCGCCGCGGAGCACGCCGCCGGCCGGCAGGGTGCGGGCGGGGACCGCCCCGCTGCGCCGCATCCGAAGGGGGTGGCCGCGAGCACGAGGCGCTCCGGGAGCGGGCCGACGCGGCTCGGGCTGGTCCGGCCGCCGGCCGCCGCCGACGCCCTGGTGCTTGCCGCCGGTCGCCGGGGTGCGGGGAGGACCGCCCCGTCGCTCCGCCTCCGGAGATGGGGGTTACGGGCACGGGGAAGCACGGGTGCGCCCCATGGACGCGTGCTCCCGTGAGGTCGCCGCCGGTGGTTTCCGGACGGAGACGAGGCCTCGGGCCACTACTTTGCAAATGGAGATGTCTGGGAGGTAGAGGGCAACAAGAGGAACTCGTCCACGGTTTTAATCGAAGGATGGCTCGGTATGGAGCTCGCCGTGGTCCGTGGACCGGCGACGACGTCCACGGCCGAAATGGAGCAGAGCTTCGCCATCCCGCAACTAAAAGGGCAGAGGGGCTCCAGGGGGAGGGAGAGTGAGGTGCTGCTCGCGCGAGAGGGCTCGGGGGTGGCCTCTTATAGGCATGGGCAAGGAGGGAGGGCCAACCACGTGTCCATGGCTAGGTGCACAAGGGTGGAGAGGATAGGAATGGGGGAGAAAGGATAGGGTGGCCGAACTGGATGCACAGCACTCCACAGTGACCATACTGTGTGGAATTTAGGCAGCGTCTTAGGGTTAAGCTAGTTTAGGTGACGCCAAAGCGGGCGTTCGGGACGTTCAGGGCGCGACGCGAGCGACATCATCGCGTTCCCGCCGACTCGGGGCGCCAAACGGAAAACAGGTCATACCACTGGGTTCGTAACGACGAGACCAACACAACAAAACAGGAATCATTCCAGGATTCCAAACTTCACAACACAAGATTTTCAGAAAACCGAGGGTCCACAAGGTGTTCGATGAAATGACAGAGGTCTTCCTCAGCTCAGAAAAATCCCAAAAATTTACAGTAGGCTAGAATGGGGGTATATGGTATGTCCATGGAGTTTGAGATGAATTGGGGACTTGGAAGTTTGTCAAATAATTCGGTGTCCAAAATTGCCCTAATGGCATGGGTATGCCAAATGCATTTACTCAGATGATATTGGTCTGATTTTGTGGATTTGGGGTTGTGTGAGGTATCTTGTCAACTTGACAAAGTGTCAATGCCAAATGATTTTGGTAGCTAGGGGTTGCTTTGGAAATTGCTATTAGGCATAAAAATGGCATTACAAAGGAAGTACCCCAAATATTGCTCAAATGAGGTTGGGCCAATGGAGTGAAATGTTCAGGAGGTGGAATTAGGCTTATTACCAAAATTGTAGAATTTTTGGATGAGTGGAAGGGGCCCAGATAATTTTTGGATTGAAAATGGCATAATAGGAAATATTTATAAACTTGGAAATATTGCATGGGACTATGAAATAGTTTTCCATGGGAGTGGTGTATATCTATGAGGGAACCATATGGTAGCTTGGTAGAATTTATCTCAAGATAGAATTGTGGTGGTGGCTTTTGGTCGATAGATGGGAGGGGTTTTGGAATTTCCAACTGGAACCAATGTTCGACAAAGAAAACAATGGCACGGAAATATGGTGGAGGCCGACAAAGATCAGGGATTATTGGGAAAATTTCTAAGAGAGCGAAACCGAAGTCAAATCAAAGACCAACAGGTTGAAAGAAAATAGTTTGAGAACAGAAAAAGTTTTCCAGGCGCGAGAAAACATTACTAACATTAGGGACGAATTTTCGGGATGTTACAAACCTTCCCCCCTTAAAAAGAATCTCGTCCCGATATTCGGAGACTAATAGAGATTCCCGGGGTTATACAAGATATTTCTTTTATTGTTCAATATATCCCTACATTTAAAATATTTTAAAACTTTTTCTGCACAACACTAGATTTTAACACACACAAGGATCAACACTCAGCAGGATATTTTACTAGAACAAATATTACCAAAGCATGATATTTTTATCACACAATGCATTCTAAGGATGGCATGGCAGGGGCTCACGAAATCAATCAATATAGGATTTGCTACTATGATTTAAAAAAAATTATACCTAAGGTTTTAGTTCATCCAAACACAAGCATGGCAAGATCAAACAAGACCTACACACAGATCGTCACTCAATAACCTGGATTTAGCTTGGACAAATAATTACCCAATTTTGTAAAATAAGAGGTTAGGGATATGCTAAACATGTCCCTGGTCTAGTTTTTTTTTTTTTGAAAAGCTGTATATACCTTTTCAAGTATACACAGGTTTGGAAAAAAATAACAGGGTTTCTTTTTAAAAGACAACATCTATGTTGCCAATAATTAGCTTGCAGACACTGTGGGGTAGGGCCATCTGCAAAATTACTTCGATCAAAAATTTCCTACGGAACACTGGAGAGACGAGGATTGATCTCCTCAGAAAAGGATACAAACACACAGAGGGTGATTTATTACTCGCAGACATGTGGGTCCGGGGTCCACCTGCTAGTCTCCTTCTTCCTTTCTATCATCTTCCTCCTCACAACATCTTCCTCCGTACCTGGCTGACTCCGAGTGCGCGAAACAGTCCCTTGCGGCACTGCTACGCGTGCGGTCCATCCACGCAGCGGACATCACGGCTTTGGGCGCCTCGACGATTTCGCGCCATTTGGGCGAGCATTGCGCGCGATTCCTCTCCTTTCCCGTGCGAGGCCAAGCTGGGGAGCGGCGTCTGAGCTCGGGCTATAAATGGGGGTCTCTAAAAATAATTCCCTTCTCACAGCCACCATGGGTTTCCTTTCAGCAATCCTCGACGAATTTTACGCGCATCGAGAGGGAGCAGGATTCTTCAAGTAGGTGTTCGTCGTCGTGATCTTCTGGATCTCGGCTTCGGTGGTGGTAGCGCTGTTGTATGCGGTGGTGGTCATCCTGTTGGTGGCTCTGTATGACTGGTGGTGCGGCACTGGCGGTGATGCTGCCACGGTGCCGGCAGTGGGCGAGCTGGCGGTGCGGCCGCCGGTGGCTGCTGCGGCTGCTCCTCTGGTGGGGAATGAGCTGGGAGCTCGAGCCGTCCGTCGTCGTCGCACGGCTTGCGATTCGGCTCCGGGTGAGCCTGGCTCCTCCGTAGGTGACGCCACTGAGCGCGACAGGGATTAGGATTTTTCTAGGGTTCTCTTCTGCATCTGCACTGAGGTAGTGGTAGTGTCGTATGTTGAGTAGAACTTGTATCCTCTGTTTCTGAAATTTCCCTTATGTACTGAACTCTGTTGATGTACTAGATTTGGCTCCACTGTTGATTTAGATCCAGATTTGCATTCCTGAGATTTTTCCTTAGCTGTCATAGATCTGCTCTTGCAGCAGAGGGAATTGCAGAGGCACTATTATACGGATAGTAGAAATTGCTACTCGGAAAAAATCATTTTAGAAAATAACACTGCATTTTTATAGCCCAAAACAATCGCATCAGTATGGCATAATCATTTCAACCATACTGGTTAACAAGCACGCCACGGCTGCTAAACACTCAACACAACCCTTTTTTTATAACTAAAGGAAACAACACAAACACACGTACAAGCAAACCTAGGAATTACAAACAACCCACAACTTATAAGCGCCACTCAGGCTAACCTAAACCTGGTCTTAGTCCGCCTGACGGCCCTTCACAGATGGTGGAGTGCGGCCGAGCCAGACAGTGGTGTCCACGTCCCCTTCTTCCGCAAGGTCGGAGGACACAGGGACACCTTCGAGGATCGGAACCTGCTCGGGGACTCGTCGGGATGGGCCGGGATCTGGAAGTCCGCTACACCGAGCTTGCCTGCGGGAGAGAGTAGGCGTGCTTTCCCCCAGATATTGATGTAGGCAGGCACGGCTGAGGTTCCTCCTTTTAGACACGAGCTCGTCCATCAAGAAGCAATTGAGGTGCATCATTGCGGTGGCATAAGTGACTTGGTTGATTAGTGCGGGGTCCGACTCTTTCGATACGTCAGCTTGGACCATCTCCCCGCGGGGCTGTGGTCTGGCTGGAAGGTAGTAGAACTCTCGAATTTCAGCCAGCAGGGGTTCGAAGGACCGAAGACGGACGAGGCATTCCCAGGCTGCTACCTGGATGGCTAGCCCAGAGTACGCATGCTTCCTCCTTGGATTATGTAGGGCTGATTCGTGCCCCGGGACACGGGCTGATCCTCACATCGGCCCGGAATTCACTTCCGGCCGACGAGAGTGAGACCACATACACGGGGTGAACGGAGCTACCAAGGATATGGTTGACGGCCCTCCAGAGAAGCAATCGAAAGCTCGAATGCTCCTCGGCAGTGGTTTCCAAGATGGCATTAGGGGTCACCATCGGATTTCCTTAGGGTTCTAGATTTTCGGAGTGATACGGGTGCGGGTTTCCTCTATGGGATCCTACTTCGAAAGGGTTGGGTTGCCAGGGAGAGCTGGCGGGTGGGTGGGTTATAAAGCAACTAGGACTAGGTAAGGTCGATTTCTTCTCATGGAAGAAACCGGCTCGTCTTGTTGGGGAAGATTGGGACAGGTCCTACTGCACCATACTGTTGACCAACACCGGCCATGTCGGTTAGGCAGGAATGGGTTAAATCCATCGGGTCATTGTCGAGTAAAAGTAAGGGTCGACTTTCCATGCTAGGGTAATCTACAGCCAGCCTGCTGCTCTGATACCATGCTCTATGGCACCCCCTCTGACACATATCGCCAGAGAGGCGGTCGCCCCGTGCGCCAGCCCAGGATATCCGGCCGCACGTTACGACAATGCGACATACCAGAAATATCATTACACAATCAGGCCCAGAGGGCTACAATTGGTTTTACATGGCCATAAAGGCTTGAAAAATTATCAAGGCCAAGTATGGCACTGGACAGAGTTTAACTGGCAGCGGAAGACGACTAAAACACGGCTTGGAGTGGCTCCATTCCACAGGCATCTGGCTGGGCTACTGATCCTAGCACGCTCTTGCTCCATCTCTTTGCTATAGTAGAAGATGAATCGTCTCAACGTCTGGCCACATGAAAAGCCAGTTTGAGTACAATGACGTACTCGCAAGAAAACAACCACAAGACATGAACAATCAAGAGGTCAGACAATAAGCAGCTAGCGACAGAAAATAATCTAAACATGGCAAGGGTCTACTTACGGCAGTCCAAGTGGGTAGCAACAAGGCAGCACAACAAATCATGGCATAAGCAAATAATAGGGGTATCACCAGTACAGAGTCCAAGCCAGGTGGGGTTGGATCGTATACCGGCGATCACACAAAGAGCTTACCTGTGACGAATAACGGATGTACCCGTTGGTACCAAATATTAAACATCACCTGTCATCACAACTAGGCCCAATGGCCTTATCACATCTGTCAAACTGCTAGGCCCCCTGGCCTCAACTTTCCATTCTGGGCATGCACGGTTGATGTTGGCTCGGGCCAATCTCTAGGCTCCCAACGATCACACCGTCACCCCAAACACGGGTAACCATCCACGACTCAAGTAACATTCCCTGCATCAGCCTATTGTAATCAGGTTGTTTATCTTTCAAACCGAACTTAAGTTTAACCTCCGGACTCGACAAAGGACAATAGTGTGACCGACACTGAACTGTTCCATAACTTAGGAACAAGGCTAGCTGCTAGACGATACACTCTCGAGAGGTTGCAGTTACCACCCACCTAAATGCACCTTGCTTCGCGACGGCAAGTTACACTTACATAACCGTTCACGCTACCAAGACACTCCTTGTATAGCTACCGACTTACCACTCGGGCTAAGTCTTATGACGAAGTGAATCTGGCACGTCCCCAACTCATGAGCAACGCCTAGCTCTGGAACCTTCACAAGACTAGCCCCGACCACAACTATGCAGTATCCGACTAGACTTGCCAAGTGGGTAGCATCAAATGAGGCGTGATAGGTTACATAGGCTATGGCTCTCCCATTTGGGCGACAGTGGTAGTGCGTTCAATGCTCAGATTGGTGGCACTATGGACTGACCCTATCGAAGTTTGGAGGGTTGGTTAAATTAATCCAGTTTCTTTCAACAACAATTCCAAAAATAGAGGATTAGTCCAACACAATAAAGGATTAGTCCAACACAACAATTATAAAATCATATCAACATGAAACAGATTAGTCCAGTGCAAAACAATAATACCATATCAACATGAAACAGAAACAAACTGCACACAATAATTCAAGCAGTATGTAGTTAGTTCAATCAATGGTTAGTTCCAACCGGGCGATGGCGGAGATACCTCCGACCAGTGACAGCCACAGGTTGAGTAAAAGAAAATAAAATAGCACAGTCAACCGGGCGATGGCGGAGATAACTCCGACCAGTGACAGCCACAGGTTGAGTAAAAGAAAATAAAATAACACAATCAACCGGGCGAGGGCGGAGATAACTCCGACCAGTAACAGCCACGGGTTGAGTAAAAGAAAGTAAAACAGCACAGTTGGTTAGCGTCAACCGGGCGATGGCGGAGATGCCTCCGGCCAGTAGCAGCCACAGATCGACTACAAAAGTTAGTGGAGGCGTCCACGCGATCCCGTTCCACCATTCCATTGACTACGGCGGTTCCCCCAGTCCATCGTCGCCGGAATGGGGAGTGGTGCATGGTACCGTCCAACGCACGCCACAACTCTACAGAAAAGTAGCCGCTTCAATCCACTTGGGCAGGACCCAACGTGTATTTAGACGGGGTACCGGAACTCAACCCACGGGACATGGGTTTATCGTATTACAGGTATGAAACAAAATCACGATATCTCGTGACGCACAGTTGACGGGATGTAAACAAAGCCATGATATCTCGTGACGCACAGTTGACGAATGTAAACAAAGCCACGATATCTCGTGACGCACAGTTGACAGATGATAATAAGCAATAAAATGCACCGATATGACAGGGTAATATGCAAACAAACAAACACCGCTTGAGTGTTCATAGCAAGTGGTTAGCTTGCCTTCGACGATCGACGCCATTTGGTTTCGGGGTCACGGGCACGTCGCGGGTTAGGGTCTCGGTTTGCCGGTACCGTGGAATACACCTATACATGCATACACGGGTGCTGAGCATATAAACATTTTACAAAAATGTAAAACCTATACCGCTGGATAGAGCTCTTAAAACTAGGAATTTACAAATTTGAATCACCTCAAACGGAGCTACGGTTCAAAAGATACGGCTCGGCGACGTTTAACTATCTGCTGCTCACTCGGGGAAAAAAACGGAATGGGCTGATTCCGAACCGGGCCGGACTGGTCGCGCATTTCTCCGAAAAGACGCCTTCCAACGGGGAAGACGGAAAGCGCCAGTTCCGCCTCCACTGGGCCGACATGGCGGCTGGGCCCGCATGTCGGCGGCACGGGGCACCACGCTGGCGGCCCAGCTGGCCGTCCTCACCCCTCAGCATCGAGGAGATGCGGGATGGCCCGACGCGGGCGCGTCTCGGGCACCGTCGGCCACGGGAGCCGGCTACCACCGCCGCCGCGGAGCACGCTGCCGGCCGGCAGGGTGCGGGCGGGGACCGCCCCGCTGCGCCGCATCCGAAGGGGGTGGCCGCGAGCACGAGGCGCTCCGGGAGCGGGCCGACGCGGCTCGGGCTGGTCCGGCCGCCGGCCGCCGCCGACGCCCTGGTGCTTGCCGCCGGTCGCCGGGGTGCGGGGAGGACCGCCTCGTCGCTCCGCCTCCGGAGATGGGGGTTACGGGCACGAGGAAGCACGGGTGCGCCCCATGGACGCGTGCTCCCGTGAGGTCGCCGCCGGTGGTTCCCGGACGGAGACGAGGCCTCGGGCCACTACTTTGAAAATGGAGATGTCTGGGAGGTAGAGGGAAACAAGAGGAACTCGTCCACGGTTTTAATCGAAGGATGGCTCGGTATGGAGCTCGTCGTGGTCCGTGGACCGGCGATGACGTCCACGGCCTAAACAGAGCAGAGTTTCGTCATCGCGCAACTAAAAGGGCAGAGGGGCTCTAGGGGGAGGGAGAGTGAGGTGCTGCTCGCGCGAGAGGGCTCGGGGGTGGCCTCTTATAGGCATGGGCAAGGAGGGAGGGCCAACCACGTGTCCATGGCTAGGTGGACAAGGGTGGAGAGGATAGGAACGGGGGAGAAAGGATAGGGAGGCCGAGCTGGATGCACATCACTCCACAGTGACCATACTGTGTGGAATTTAGGCAGCGTCTTAGGGTTAAGCTAGTTTAGGTGACGCCAAAGCGGCCGTTCGGGACGTTCAGGGCGCGACGCGAGCGACATCATCGTGTTCCCGCCGACTCGGGGCGCCAAACGGAAAACAGGTCATACCACTGGGTTCGTAACGACGAGACCAACACAACAAAACAGGAATCATTCCAGGATTCCAAACTTCGCAACACAAGATTTTCAGAAAACCGAGGGTCCACAAGGTGTTCGATGAAATGACAGAGGTCTTCCTCAGCTCAGAAAAATCCCAAAAATTTACAGTAGGCTAGAATGGGGGTATATGGTATGTCCATGGAGTTTGAGATGAATTGGGGACTTGGAAGTTTGTCAAATAATTCGGTGTCCAAAATTGCCCTAATGGCATGGGTATGCCAAATGCATTTACTCAGATGATATTGGTCTGATTTTGTGTATTTGGGGTTGTGTGAGGTATCTTGTCAACTTGACAAAGTGTTAATGACAAATGATTTTGGTAGCTAGGGGTTGCTTTGGAAATTGCTATTAGGCATAAAAATGGCATTACAAAGGAAGTACCCCAAATATTGCTCAAATGAGGTTGGGCCAATGGAGTGAAATGTTCAGGAGGTGGAATTAGGCTTATTACCAAAATTGTAGAATTTTTGGATGAGTGGAAGGGGTCCAGATAATTTTTGGATTGAAAATGGCATAATAGGAAATATTTATAAACTTGGAAATATTGCATGGGACTATGAAATAGTTTTCCATGGGAGTGGTGTATATGTATGAGGGAACCATATGGTAGCTTGGTAGAATTTATCTCAAGATAGAATTGTGGTGGTGGCTTTTGGTGGATAGATGGGAGGGGTTTTGGAATTTCCAACTGGAACCAATGTTCGACAGAGAAAACAATGGCACGGAAATATGGTGGAGGCCGACAAAGATCAGGGATTATTGGGAAAATTTCTAAGAGAGCGAAACCAAAGTCAAATCAAAGACCAACAGGTTGAAAGAAAATAGTTTGAGAACAGAAAAAGTTTTCCAGGCGCGAGAAAACATTACTAACATTAGGGACGAATTTTCGGGATGTTACAAACCTTCCCCCCTTAAAAAGAATCTCGTCCCGAGATTCGGAGACTAATAGAGATTCCCGGGGTTATACAAGATATTTCTTTTATGGTTCAATATATCCCTACATTTAAAATATTTTAAAACTTTTTCTGCACAACACTAGATTTTAACACACACAAGGATCAACACTCAGCAGGATATTTTACTAGAACAAATATTACCAAAGCATGATATTTTTATCACACAATGCATTCTAAGGATGGCATGGCAGGGGCTCACGAAATCAATCAATATAGGATTTGCTACTATGGTTTAAAAAAAATTATACCTAAGGTTTTAGTTCATCCAAACACAAGCATGGCAAGATCAAACAAGACCTACACACAGATCGTCACTCAATAACCTGGATTTAGCTTGGACAAATAATTACCCAATTTTGTAAAATAAGAGGTTAGGGATATGCTAAACATGTCCCTGGTCTAGTTTTTTTTTTTTTTTGAAAAGCTGTATATACCTTTTCAAGTATACACAGGTTTGGAAAAAAAATAACAGGGTTTCTTTTTAAAAGAAAACATCTGTGTCGCCAATAATTGGCTTGCAGACACTGTGGGGTAGGGCCATCTCCAAAACTACTTTGATCAAAATTTTCCTACGGAACACTGGAGAGATGAGGACTGATCTCCTGAGAAAAGGATACAAACACACAGAGGGTGATTTCTTACTCGCAGACATGTGGGTCCGGGGTCCACCTGCTAGTCTCCTTCTTCCTTTCTATCATCTTCCTCCTCACAACATCTTCCTCCGTACCTGGCTGACTCCGAGTGCGCGAAACAGTCCCTTGCGGCACTGCTACGCGTGCGGTCCATCCACGCAGCGGACATCACGGCTTTGGGCGCCTCGACGATTTCGCGCCATTTGGGCGAGCATTGCGCGCGATTCCTCTCCTTTCCCGTGCGAGGCCAAGCTGGGGAGCGGCGTCTGAGCTCGGGCTATAAATGGGGGTCTCTAAAAATAATTCCCTTCTCACAGCCACCATGGGTTTCCTTTCAGCAATCCTCGACGAATTTTACGCGCATCGAGAGGGAGCAGGATTCTTCAAGTAGGTGTTCGTCGTCGTGATCTTCTGGATCTCGGCTTCGGTGGTGGTAGCGCTGTTGTATGCGGTGGTGGTCATCCTGTTGGTGGCTCTGTACGACTGGTGGTGCGGCACTGGCGGTGATGCTGCCACGGTGCCGGCAGTGGGCGAGCTGGTGGTGTGGCTGCCGGTGGCTGCTGCGGCTGCTCCTCTGGTGGGGAACGAGCTGGGAGCTCGAGTCGTCCGTCGTCGTTGCACGGCTCGCGATTCGGCTCCGGGTGAGCCTGGCTCCTCCGTAGGTGACGCCACTGAGCGCGACAGGGATTAGGATTTTTCTAGGGTGCTCTTCTGCATCTGCACTGAGGTAGTGGTAGTGTCGTATGTTGAGTAGAACTTGTATCCTCTGTTTCTGAAATTTCCCTTATGTACTGAACTCTGTTGATGTACTAGATTTGGCTCCACTGTTGATTTAGATCCAGATTTGCATTCCTGAGATTTTTCCTTAGCTGTCATAGATCTGCTCTTGCAGCAGAGGGAATTGCAGAGGCACTATTATACGGATAGTAGAAATTGCTACTCGGAAAAAAAATCATTTTAGAAAATAACACTGCATTTTTATAGCCCAAAACAATCGCATCAGTATGGCATAATAATTTCAACCATACTGGTTAACAAGCACGCCACGGCTGCTAAACACTCAACACAACCCTTTTTTATAACTAAAGGAAACAACACAAACACACGTACAAGCAAACCTAGGAATTACAAACAACCCACAACTTATAAGCGCCACTCAGGCTAACCTAAACCTGGTCTTAGTCCGCCTGACGGCCCTTCACAGATGGTGGAGTGCGGCCGAGCCGGAGAGTGGTGTCCACGTCCCCTTCTTCCGCAAGGTCGGAGGACACAGGGACACCTTCGAGGATCGGAACCTGCTCGGGGACTCGTCGGGATGGGCCGGGATCTGGAAGTCCGCTACGCCGAGCTTGCCTGCGGGAGAGAGTAGGCGTGCTTTCCCCCAGATATTGATGTAGGCGGGCACGGCTGAGGTTCCTTCTTTTAGACACGAGCTCGTCCATCAAGAAGCAATTGAGGTGCATCATTGCGGTGGCATAAGTGACTTGGTTGATTAGTGCGGGGTCCGACTCTTTCGATACGTCAGCTTGGACCATCTCCCCGCGGGGCTGTGGTCTGGCCGGAAGGTAGTAGAACTCTCGAGTTTCAGCCAGCAGGGGTTCGGAGGACCGAAGACGGGCGAGGCATTCCCAGGCTGCTACCTGGATGGCTAGCCCCAGAGTAGGCATGCTTCCTCCTTGGATTACGTAGGGCTGATTCGTGCCCCGGGACACGGGCTGATCCTCACATCGGCCCGGAATTCACTTCCGGCCGACGAGAGTGATACCACATACACGGGGTGAACGGAGCTACCAAGGATATGGTTGACCGCCCTCCAGAGAAGCAATCGAAAGCTCGAATGCTCCTCGGCAGTGGTTTCCAAGATGGCATTAGGGGTCACCATCGGATTTCCTTAGGGTTTTGGATTTTCGGAGGGATACGGGTGCGGGGTTCCTCTATGGGATCCTACTTAGAAAGGGTTGGGTTGCCAGGGAGAGCTGGCGGGGGGTGGGTTTCCAGGCGCGAGAAAACATTACTAACATTAGGGACGAATTTTCTGGATGTTAGAG
The DNA here is from genome assembly GCA_012064385.1 of Puccinellia tenuiflora. Lineage (NCBI taxonomy): Eukaryota > Viridiplantae > Streptophyta > Magnoliopsida > Poales > Poaceae > Puccinellia > Puccinellia tenuiflora. The sequence goes on along the minus strand of QRDG01000537.1, from coordinate 694,170 downwards.
GTCGTGCGCCGCCGGTGAAGGGGGCGGCGGGGATCTACACGCTGCAATCTCGTGCCGCCGTTTGGAGGAAGCGGCTGCGCCGGATCGAGATCGGATCCTGGGGCGGCGGCCCCAGATCGGTGGTGGCGGCGCATCACCTCTAGCGGTGGCATGTTGTCTTCCTCGGCCACGTCGTCCGCACCGTTGTTGCGTGGCGGCGGCGGCATGTGGTGATGCCGGGCTTACGGGGTGGCGGTCGGCGTCGGTCTTCAACGAAGTACGGCATGGTTGTTGGTGCTTGCTCCCTATGAGCCAACGACAGCGACGTCTTCCGGCGCCGTATACCTTGGTGGAGGCATCATTCGAGGGATCTGCACTTCATCAACATAGGCTGTGAATCTCCGGGGGAAACCCCAGATCTTCGGATCAGTCGATGGCGGCGCGATGAGCGTCATTCCCCTCCATGGAGGCATCGTCTTGGAGATCCTATTTTTGTTGCAGCTGATGCTTCTCGTGTCTCCTCGCTTGGGATGCTCCTGGGGGAAACCCTAGATTTGGGTTCCCGGATTGAACGATAGCAGTGCCTGACGCCGTTATCCCTCTGACGAGGGGGGGTCATTTTAGGAGCTGCTCAGAGGGTTTAGGTGGTGGTACGACGTGAACGACAACGGGCCTTGGCAGTGAGGCGCTGCGTTTGGTGTCGTGGTGGCGTCGATAGCAGACCTGGCGAGGGTCGTCGCTTCGGTCTACAAGCTGGAGGTAGGTTGGTGGAAGATGGTGGAGGCAACGGCCGGAGTGTGCGCACAAGGCGCTATCTCTGGAGTCGTCGGCGAGTCGGTGATGGCTGAGGACGAGGAACAAGGCCTCGTTTTCGTCTATCGTTTGTGCTAGTTGAGGTGTTTTTCACTGTTTGGTGGCTTTGGCTTGTCTGGGATAACCCCATTTCGAAAAAAACATGATATTGTTTTTGTAAGGTTGTGCTACCTGGCGGCGCGGTGTCGAGTATTTCTCAAGCGGCGGCACCATCCCTTGTATCTCTTGCATGCATGTAGCATGACATGGTTAATGATTATTTTAATTTTGTTTTTTCAATTATCTCTTAAACCGTCTCGATTGATGATCAACTTTCACCACTGACTTTCTCACAGCGAGATTTTTAAAATTAAATCGTATTTCGGTTTGTTTGAACAGATTTTTTTTCATCAGTAATTACAAGATTATAATCACATATTTGTCACATTAGGCACTACTAAATTACCGGATTAAAATAATAATTTGCTAGTAGATATTAGATTGTAATCACATAGTTTTTAAATTCCGCGCTACTTAGTTATCGAATAAAAATAACTTATTTTCCATTTTCTCTTACGTCAATCTACCTCGATGAATTTTTGTATTATACTATTTTTGTTAAATGATATAATATTTTATTTGTTGGAACCACTTCAAGGCTGTTCTATAACGATGTCCACAAAAAAAGAAACAAATTATCTAAAAATTAACGTGGTAACTGGTTGCTCCTAATCTGACAAACATGTTAATTTAATCTTGTAACTCGAGTGATAAATTTTTTCGTCAAAATATAACAAAATAGGATATAGTTTTGAAATCCTAGTCGAGATGAACTTAGCAGTACTAGTGTAAGTGGATCGTTGATTGGATTAAGAGTTTCGGAGAAATTATTTTAATTTTCAGATTTAACATGTAATATGATGATGTCACTCATGTGGTGGAAAATTCGTATATACATGCATGTACTCTCTTCTATAGAGGAAAAACACATGCAAACAATCTGCCACATGAAGAGGTTGTCGGGTGCACCTCCATATAGAATTCTCCGTTTTCCCGGGATGTACTATGTACCTCGATATGAATGGTGTGTTTCATGTCTCTCTTTTTCGGTGCTAAAAGTTACCCTCTGTAACACGTGAGTTACCCAGAGTTTAGTATATAATTACCCATCATATGATTGGTGTGTTTCGAGTCTTTTTTTCGGAACTATAAGTTAGCCACCTGTAACACGTGAGTTACCCATGATGTAGTATGTAAGTTACCCACCCTATAAGTAATGTGTAGTCTAGCTCAAACCGTTTATCAGATTGACGATTTCATCGCTAGACTAGTCGTGACGAGATCTTCAATACTACATCTCATGTTGATATCTTTCGATAGATTATTTTTTGGACCCAAAAGTTATCCAGGGTTTCAGTACGTAAGCCCACCAAAATCAATGATTAGTTTCGGCTTAAAACTATATCTCACTTTTAGTTTTATTTTCATTTTTTTCAATTTTAGAAGTTACCACCTAGTTTAATAAGTGATTTACTAGTTTGGGATGGTAACTACACCTTAAAACACATGGATAACTCCATCAGTACTGGATGGGTAACTATTAGCTATAGAACAGGGTAAGTCCATCCATCTTGTGGCGATAACTATATAATGAACATATGGATAACTATCTCAGTACTGGGTGGGCAACTATTAACTAGAGAGTAGGATAACTACATCCATTTCATGATGATAAATATAATGAACATATGGGTAACTCTATCGGTATTAGGTGGGTAACTCTATCAATATTAGATTGGTAACTTCATCAGTACTGGGTGAGTAACTATTACCTAGAGTGTAGGGTATCGATTTCGTGATGATAACTATATCATGAACAAATAGGTAACTTTATCAGTACTGGGTGGGTAACTATTACTTAGAGTGTAGGGTAACTACATCAATTTCGTGTTGATAACTATATCATGAATACATGGGTAACTCCATTAATATTAGGTGGGTCACTTCATCAGTACTGTGTGGGTAACTATTACCTAGAGTATATGGTAACTACATCGATTTCTTGATATTAAATATATCATGAAAAAATGGGTAACTCTATCAGTATGAGGTGGGTAATTTCATCAATGCCGAGTGGGTAACTTTTTCCTAAAGTGTAGGATAACTAGATTTCTATATCGATTAGGTGGTGATAGACATATCATGAACACATAATTAACTCCATTAGTAATGTGACGGTGAGTGGATGTTCAAGGTCCTGGTGGATCTTGTCCACGTGCTACGCTCAGTCTCTATTTTTTATTTAAAAAATCATACATCATGCACACAAAAATCCACACACACATCAGACACGCACAAGCCATCTCACATCTACATCTCCACACACATTATCCTCTAAGGGCAGCAACGCACACTAGTAAATCGAGCAATGATTTGGGCAGCAGCGCATCGTATGGCCATGTGTGTGTGCTGTGTGCAAGTCAGAAAATCCCAATCCCTGCATGTACACCCGCGGCTATGCGGAGGGGCCAGCCAAGGGAGAAGAGCGCATCAGGAAGTCGTCGCAGCTGCCGACCAACGTAGACGGAACTATTGGGAAGGTGCTCGCGTGTGGAGGAGTTCAGCTCGCTCTCCGATGTGCTCGAGCAGCAGGCGGAGGCAGCCGTCCTGAGGGTGGAGGCGAGTTCGTCGCAGAGGGAAGGCACGAGCTCGGCCGGTGGCGCGTGCTTAGGTAGCTTGCCGTGGGAGCGGATGGAGGCTCGAGGCATGGCTTTGCTGCCTGGCAGCGGGGTCCAGGATGAGGGGATAGAGCAGGGAGAGAATCAGAGAAGAGCACGAGGGAGGTCGGCCATGGGGAGCCGGTGGCGGCTCTGGTCAAAGCAGGGAGACGGAGAAAGGGGATCGGGTCGGAGCATGCGCTGGAGAAGCGATGTGATTGCTCTGCACCCCCTCGCAGCCGTCGCTTCACCCTCGATCGTACGGTGCGCTACACGTTCTGGACGTAAGACTATGTACCGACCGTTCTAGACATAGATTTACCCTTAAAGTTTTACTTTAACTACAAATAGGTGTCCGTCATATCTACCTCGTATATTGTGCCCAGATTTTCAACTCCGATTCGTGTTGTGACCAGGTTGCATAATAATATTCGGATACCAACAAAACTACTCCGTATTTGAAGTCATGATTAATTATGCAAATTTGTGTGAAGCACGTGAACCTAAAGTGCTCAAGAGGCCCTTGGTGACTCAAATTGGAATAATAAGATGCATGAGGAGTATATGCCACTTAGGCCTCGTTCGGCAGAGGAGTATTGACAGGTTTTACTGAGTAAATTCCCAGGCCAATTAGAAACACGAGAAAACATGGATGGGCTGTTCGGCAGCCCGGTCTTGACCGGGCTCAACCCGAGAAAACCCCGTGTTACACGTCGGGTCGACGTGTATTCGCGACACTCCTCCCCCCTCGCGTCTTGCGCCTTGGCGGCGCTCGCAGGCTCGCAGCGACGCCTCGATCTCTCTTCGCGTTGCCGCCGCCGCCGCTGAGCTTCCTCCGCCACTCTCATCTCTGAAAACCTGGCGTTTTCTCGTAAGTCCGCCGCGTCCCCTCCTGTCCCCATGTACTGGTTCTAGGGTTCTTGATTCTCCACTGAATTGGTTCTTGATGCCTCTCTACCTGCGCGATCTTGGCGGGGTGTGCTGGTTCGAGGCGTAGATCCTAATGTTCTTCTGGCCGTTCGAGGCATAGATCGTGGCGGGGTGGGCATGTAGATGCAGACGCCGGCGCTGACGGTGGCCCCTCCATACCCGATGCTCATGGAGGCGTCCCCGCCCCTGGTGTGTTCTTTTTTTAGAGATCCATTGATGCTTGGATGTATGGATGCGGAGTTGCTGGATATGTGTAGCTTTTGTGCTTGGGAATTGCTAGATGTGTGGCTGAGAGGAGCAAGTGCAGGGGAAGGAGACATGCTGGGCGAGGACACAGTCGCTGCGGCCTGGCCATGGTGTGGTGTTCCTGTGATGCTACGTGACATGATAAAAAGCACTGTTGAAATTGTGTAATAAAGTATTCATGAAACTGTGCTCATGTGCTGTGAAAAAAGATATGATTTTTATTGATTTCTTGATGATACACTTGTGTGCAAATCACGTGTGCCAAACAAGGTGAGTTGCTGGTGGGAGTTTTGTAACAAAGGGGATTGGATGCGGGAAGCGGATTGGGTGACACGGGTGTTTTCACCCAATACCCCAGGGATAATACACTGGAAACCACTGAAAAACGCTGCTACAGAACAAGGCCTTATGAGGAATGAAACATGGATTTACAAGATCAAGCAAAAGTACGATGGTCGCATCGATAGATACAAAGCTGGGTTGGTGGATAAGGAGATTAAGAAATGTTATGGTATTCATCACTACGTGAACATATTTGATCCAATTTTCAAAAAATTCAAGATCGAACTTTGTTTCTTCTTTTTTTCATAAAGGGATTACAGCCAAACTTTGCACCAACGGGATATCAAGAGCTCGTCAAGAAACTGAGGGTGCACACAACCGCTTTTCTGTTTTTGTTTTCATAATTGTAGATTGACATTTTGAGCTACTCTTTTGTGGAGTTGTAGATGTAGCATGTGGCGGATGTCGGGCCGAATTCCTAGGTTTGATGGGCTAGCTAGAGGTGCTAAAAAGTAAGTTTTGGGCTGTTTTTATTGAACGATTAAATGTACCAAATAGCTATAAATAATAGGCAAGTTATATATATATATATATGTACAGAATAACTATTCTGCACAACTTTCTGAACTTCCTATACAATAATCGGTGAACCTCTAGGCGGAACGCCCAGTTTTTTGTTTTTGCGGAGAGTATTTCGACTGTCATTTTCGAACCGTTTATCGGAATGACGCATGCAATACACCGTTGGATAGCTACGGAAATTGCGCAACTTTTACTCTTCTGCACGGTTTCCAAATTCTGTACGTATTTTGAACAATTTCAAATATACTAAACACGGATTTCATAATTTTGTCCGTTTCCGTGCAGTATTTGGGGTGCCATTTTCAGACCGCTCATCAGATGAATGCATATAATATGCCGTTGGATAGATATGGAAATTGCGCAACGTTTACTCTTCTGTCAGGTTTCGAAATTATGCACGGTTCGAAAACAATTTCAAATAAACTATACAATATTTTCGCGGATTTGTCCGTTTTCGTACTGTATTTTGAACGCCATTTCCAAACCGTATGTCGGATTGATGCAAGTGATACACCGTTGGAAAGCTATGGAAAATGCGGAACTTCTCTATCTCTAGCTAATTTTCGAAATTCATTATGGTTTAAGAGCAGTTTTAACAATAATAATTCTGTTTTAGATCCAGCGGATAGTTTTTTTGGAAATTATTTTCAAACCGCTCATCGAAACATAACAAATGATACGGCGTTGGAAAGATATTCACTAGGGGCAACTTTTTCGTGAAGAAATGTTTTCGAAATTCGGTACAGTTTTTGATTAATTTTAAAAATACGAAAACAGAGAAACACGATAATATGTGTTGTACCATCTTTTTCTGAACTTCTCGTGATACACAGGTGAACTTCCTATTCTCGAACCAGTTCTGAACTTACTCAGAAAGCTGATGAACCCCCCGAAATATGCAAGTGAACTTCTTATTTTTTTCACAACTGAACATCTCGCTGTACCATCTTCTTTCTGAAATTCTCACGATTCACTGTTGAACTTCCTATTTCTCGAACCACTTTCTGAATTTTTACTCACAAAGTTGATGAACTTCGCGGACACGTAAGTGAACTTCCTAACAAAAACCAGTGAACCTCTCAGCGGAACGCCCAGATTTCCTGTTTTTGCGGACCGTGTTTCAATCGTCATTTTCAAACCGTTAATCGGAATGATACATATGATATACCGTTGGATAGCTACGGAAATTGCGCAACTTTTTTACTTTTACGGGTTTTTCAAATTCGTTACGGTTTTAAAGTAATTTTGAATATACTAAACACTGTTTTTCGTGGATTTTGTCCGTTTTTACAGTATTTTGGACGCTATTTTCTAACCGTTTGTCGGATTGATGCAAATAATATGCCGTTGGAAAGGTATGAAAAATGCGCAACTTTTCTATCTCTGAAGAAATTTTAAAATTCGTTACGGTTTAGGAGCAGTTTTGAAAATAACAATTCTGTTTTTCAACTTATAGATCCAGCGGACTGTTTTTTCACAATTACTTTTAAACCGCTTATCAAAAGTTAACAAATAATATGCCATTGGAAAGATATTGACTAGACGCAACTTTTTTGTGAAGAAATATTTTTGAAATTCAATACAGTTTTTAATTAATTTTAAAAATACGAAAAACAGAGAAGGAAGATAATATACCGGTGGTCTATCTTTTTTCTGAACTTCTCACGATACACTTATGAACTTCCTTTTTTAACCACTTCTAATCTTTTTCTCACAAAGTTGGTGAACTCCCCTGGATACGAAAATGAACTTTCTATTTTTTTTGAAATGAATCTCTTTGCTGGAGCATCTTTTTCTGAACTTCTCATTAACCACAAGTGAACTTCATATTCGCGAATCACTTTTGAACTTACTTACAGTGTGGATGAACTTTTCCGAACACATAACTGAACTTCCTTTTTTTCGTAACTGAACTTTCGTTTTAAAAATTTGTGAACTTTCGTTTTACAAAAATAAAGCTAAATAAATGAACGTTTTTCCTTCTTATTTATGAAGCGAATCTTTTTATACGGTGAACTTCGAAAATTGATTAAATGACCTTTCGTTTTAAAATATGTGAACTTTCGTTTTACAAAATAAGGCTAAATAAATGAACTTTCCTTTTATTTTTTATTCTTTATTTTTGGTGAACATTATTATACGGTAAACTTCTAAAACTAATTAAGTGAGCCTTGTTTTATGAAAATGTGAACTTTTTTATAGCGAATTAATTATATATTTATGGAACAAAAAAGTGAATCAACGTGATGGACGATGTTAATTGACGATTTTGAACCACTCTATCCTAGCACTTGATAGTCAAGTGAACCTTCATGTAAGCTTTATGAACCTTACAATAAAAAAGCAGTTCACAAAATGAACTCATGTTTCGACCATAAACAACAATATGTGTCAGTATATAATAAACATCAGGGCAACCCTTTTTTACTCGTGAATGAATTTTAGTTTTATTGTTAGGAAAAATGTGAACCTCGGTATGGACGATTTGAACTCTCTTTTTTAATCCTCCGTGATAAAAAATTAATTTCAGCAAGCATCAGCATATGTACGTGCAAATACAAGTAGATAATTATCTCAACATGAACAGCTCAAAATTAACGATTGAACTTCTCCACTGTAAGAAAAAACTTGTGAACCGCTCGCGTAGCGAGGAGATGGCCGGAGCTGCCCTAATTTTTCTCAACCACTCGTTTTAGCCATATCTTCTACCATCGCATGGTCCAATAGAAGACAACTGGTAGCAGTCAACTTGTCCTGAATAGTAGGTAGCAGCAGGCTTCGTTTCCCTTTATCTGAACACGCAAAATTCCTCATGGCCTGTGCGACTCGATTCCCTGCCGATTAGCTGGTGGCTGGAAATGCAGAACTTGTAAACCACAATGGCGTAGTCCTCCAAGCGTTGAACCACATCACTACGATTCATCCGCTTTGGACCTCCAAACACTGATCTGAACCTTCTGTAGTACCAGCTGCATAAGGAAGCAGCCACTAAAAGGTTCAGCTCCAGCTGCTGTTTGCAGTTCGACATTACCTGCAATTCTGAATCGTGAAGTCAACTCCATGGTCATCCTCGACACTGTCTAATGAACTCCAAAGAACCGCCCCAAATAATGCATGAGGGGAATCGGCGTCCAGGTAGATTAACTACCACGGCCGGACGCTACGAATTGCCGCTGTAGCGCATGGCGGACTCCACGGACGGACGTGGTGAACCGCCACTGCGGCGCACGGTGAACTCAACGGCCGGGCGCTCGCGCCGTGGAAAACAGTACGCCAGGTAGGAAAAGGCTCGCTGTGCCGATGGTGTGTCAAGCTGCAGATGAGCCGGGGCAGTCACGCTGGGAGGAGCTAGGTCGCCGCATCAACGCCGGCAGGAGATGGAGGGAGGCGCTCTGGCTGGAGGTGGAGCGTGTCTCGTGGGACGGGAGGTGGAGCAAGACCGCCGAGATCTGCGGGATGCAGGGAGGCCGGGCTCTGACTAGCAACTCGAAGGCGAGCGCGGGGCGAGGACGAGCAAGGGCCGGGGTTCATCACGGGTAGACACGCGGGGCGGCGTCCTCGCCGGGGTTTTTACATGGGGAGCCGTCCGACAGCGGCGCCGCGCTCAGAGGAGGCTACCGGTGGCCCGGTAGCACGCAGAGGCCGCTGGTGGGCTCGCACGTGCTGGGAATGAAGTCGGCGAATCAAGGCAAGGCGTGGCCGTCGGAGCTCGTGGATTAGGAAATCGGCGAGGGCGGCGGCGGGGCTCGTGGATTCTGTCTCCGGCGAGGGCAATGACTGGTGGTGGAGGTGAGCCGCGGCCGCCGGTGGTCGAGTTTGGGGTGGGCGGCGGCAGAGGTGCAGCAGGGGGAGGGCACGCGCGTGGGTGGAGGTGCTGCGGACGGCGGCGCGCACGAATGGGGGATGCCGGAAGCGAGGCGTGGGTGGAAGTTGGGGATCGGGGAGGAAGAAGGTGCGTGGGGTGGTGGGCGTTGACCGGGTCCGTCGTTTGGCTGCGGGTCGGGCGGGATCGGGTTTAGAAGGTGTTTATGGAAAGTTGTCTAGAATAACTATTCTAGAAACACTTAAGGGGTTGTGCAGAATAGTCCCACCCTATATATATATATATAGGGAGAGGATTTGGTATGTGTGTTAACTGGGGTGCATGTTATCGGTACCGTTCGTTTGCCTCGAGATTTGTACCAAATTTCTCATGTGGTTCCATTTTGGAGCGCTTGTTCAGACCAAATTTACCAAACAGGAATGGGAACACGGAACCTTTTGAACCTAGGCCATATAATACGGAAAGTGGTCCATGCACCAGAACCTAGGGTGTGCCTTTTAACCAAGGTGTGGTGTTGCTCCCCCGTGTGTTGGTGCTACGTGACAGAGCATCGAAAAGGAATTTTGAAACGTGGTGTGGTGGTGCATCAACCAGTCACCGATGGATGTCTCGTTGGTTTTGACAAGCGATTTGGATCTGTTTATTTTATATTGCTGCTTGCATTGACTGCTTGTGATTGGCTGCTTGCATTTAAACAAATAAATGGCAGTTGAATCCGTGATTTCTGGGTTGGCACAGCGTCGCTCCACCTACACGGAACCAAAATTTATCTGACAGTGGCCTTAAAATTGTATGTGCAGGCTTGTCCGTCTACTCGACAGTGCTATTTCCGGTTCTGCTTATCTTTTAAGTTGGGATTTTGGATCCCGTTTGTTCCATCTACATATTTTGGATCCCGTTTGTTCCATCTACATATTCTTAAAAAGTGATTTGGGTATGTTTCTGTGAGTCATAATAACATAATAAAAAGGTGCCATCTACATATTTATACGGAGCATGCTAGAGAGCCATAGAGTGCCTCACGATCAATTAAACAGAGCCAAAATTAAGTAAATTAAAGCTCTGATAAACAGAACAATGGGAGAGAGAAAATAACATGATGAACATATCACAACTCAGAGAGAGAAAATAACTCAGAGATAGAAGGGAGAATAGTGGCCTCATTCGGTGCTAAAACAAGATCACCCGACATCGCAATGGATTCAGGCTTCAGCAAAAAAAAAACACAAACAGGAACTAGAACAAACGAAAATGGTGCCTGTTTAAAATCATTATGTGCCTATATAGATGGCAAACGGTGCTCTCCAATCAAACAAAAGGTGGTTGTACAAATCATATTGAAAATACTCATCCTTGACTAAAAATTGCAAGACAAGGAAAAATGCGTTATTCCTTTTCTCATACTGTACATCAAAGAAATAGATCCATCCTCGTACAGAACATCAAAGAAGCCAATCTCTTATCTCATCTCACAAACGAATTGGGAAAGAGGAACAAATCTTAAAAAATGATGTAGAAAATGAAGCCAATCTCTTCCGATCCCCAACATGGCCGAGGCTACATGCCGTGGGGAAGCGCCACCGCATCCGGCCTCCAAACACCGCACTAGGGGCAGGCCGCCGCTCGTGGTAGGCCGCCGCCGGTGTGCTTTGCTCCCCTCCGGCTGGATCGGAAGTGAGATATGAGGAGCCAGAGTTGTTAGAAAGAGATGGATGGGAGAATGAGAGAGAAGCTGCGGCTGGTGCGTTGAGAGGAGAGAGAGAAATTAGGCCTAGTGGGCTGTCATACAACCCTTTTCTCCCCTAGGTCAGCAGGCTAGGGTCTGCCACGCAATCGGAAAACCGGGACCAGTTTGACAAAGAGGTAATATCAAATACCGCTGAAAACTACTTAAAACAAAAAATGGAAAGTTTTTCACCACCGTAGCTCGGATCACGAGGGCTATTGTGTGGGCACGATAGGTCTCTCCCCAATGTGTGTTCATACGAAAACTTTTAGCTATATATATATATATATATATATATATATATATATATATATATATATATATATATATATATATATATAGGTCTGCTATTCTGGAACTAGTTCTAGAATAGCTATTCTGGAACCACTTCTGAACTTCCCTCGCAACGTTGATGAACTTCATTCAATGCTAATATGAACTTCCTGACGGAACACACTGATTCTCCACCTTCGCCGGAAAATTTTCTAGTGCGATTTTTGATCCGCTTATCGGAATGATGCATATGATATACCGTTGGATAGCTATCGAAATTACGAAACTTTTTCATGTTCACGGGTTTTCGAAATTAGTTACCGTTTTTAAAGAATTTCATATATACGAACACTTTTTTCGCGTCCGTACCGTATTTTGGTCGCCATTTGCAAACCGTTTATCGGATTGATGCAAATGATACGCCGTTGGAAAGCTATGAAAAATCCGCAACTTTGTTATATCACGCACTTTTTCGAAATTTCTTACGGTTTAAGAGCAGTTTTAAATATACATAATTCTGTTGTTTTAGAATTCTCGTTTTTTCTGAACTTCCCACTTCGCATCTGTGAACTTCTTCCGAACACATAAGTGAACTTCTTCACGGAGCACCAGAAGCACGGTCTCCGTCATGTTTTTTACTTTTTTGATTTTTTTTTGACCTGTTTGATTTTCGTACTCGAACCATTTCTGAACTTCGCTCGTCACGAAAGTGAATTTCTTCGGAGACGTAAGTGAACCTCCTCACGGAACAGTAGTATGTCATCATTTTGACTTTGTTTATTCAGAAAATGAACTCCACGCGCAATTGTTACTCGGAGTGTACTTCGGAATTTCCGAATAAAACTAGTAAACTTCATGGAGAAAAAATGTGAACCGTGCTCGTTTACAAAGTTTGCCGCTTTTATTCCCTTTTTGCCGAGTGAATTGTTTGTTTTCAAATTATTGAACCGGGTGAATATAATGGTGCTAACTTCTCTTTCTTAAGAAGAGAACTTTCTTTTAACTAAGAAGTGCACTCCTCACGGACCATGATAAATTTGTACATCCTGTTTGCTTAATAGTTAACTGCTACGAAGCGAAGTGTGCACTTGCTGTGAGGACGTCCCCCGCCGCGCGAGGAGTCCACGAGTGACGCTGGGTGGCATAGCTGACCTCATAAGGTAATCACTAACACAAACAATTATAGGAGATTTAAGTAACACACTAAATTAGTCTTGTGTTTATGTTGCTAGCTAAAAATTGCAGAAGACTGAAAAGGCTAACACAGATATATATTTACAACACACATAGGCCTGCACCAAAACTGCTGCCAGAGCCCAACAACAAACGATACTAACTAAACTTCGGCACAAAAGCTAGCTAACTCAGCTGTGTGAACCGCACATCAGCGGCACGCGGCGTCTGCACCTCTCTCGCTCTGAACTAACAGAGTTCATCCATGTTTCACTGCTTATCTGAACTTAGCAAGTTCACCATCTGAACTTCATGGTTTGAGACAGTTCATCTCAACCAAGACATGTACGGGTCGCAGCCACTAAAAGCAGTGGTTCACTGAAAACCTTCGAAGAGCAGCCACTAAAAGCAATTCCCTCCAATACATGCGCCGTTCCGCCTCCAAATTGAGTGAGGAGCAGCCCAGCTAAAGGGAGAGTGATTCCGGCAAGGCAGGGAGCAGCCGCACAATCAATCGGACTCTACCGTCGGTTCGCTTGGGAGTCCACCTGCAGCGGCAGGGGAGGATGTGGTGGTGTGCAGCGGACTCGACGGGCGAAACGGAGGCAGGAGATGAGCCGGACCCCTGTAGCCGGCGCATCTGGATGGGGGGCACGCGGCTTCCATTGCCGGCGATTGGAAGTGGGAGTCGCGCGGAGCCCCAGCTGCTGGCACGCGTGGACGGGTGCGGCGGCTCCGGCCTGCGATAGAACCCTGGAGGCGCCCTGAGCCCTGGCCACCGGCTTGCGGAGCCCCGGCCGGCAACGGAAAGCAGGAGACGCGCGCTGCCCCGGCCACCGGTACATGGGGCAGCGTCCTCGCCGGAAGGCCTGCAGGGCGGCGTGCTCGAGCTGGGAGCGGAGCCGCGGAGGGCGGCGTGCTCGATCTGGGAACGGAGGCGCAGGGGCGGCGTGCTCGAGCCGGGAACGGAGGCGGGGAGGGGTGCCGCTGGTGGTCAGCAGGGGAGGGGGTAGCCGGTGCCCGAGGATGGAGGGCGCCGCCCTCGGCTGGGGAACGAGGAGGTTCTAGGTGGGGGCGGTCGGGGATGGAGGAGGCGCGCCGACGGGGGAGACGGTGGGTCGGGGTGGGGTGTTCGATCTGGCGTTGACCGGAGGTAGGTGGTAGGGTCGGGTTTATAAGGTCGGGTCGGTTTCAGAAGGTGTTTATTTTAGAAAGGGTTCTAGAATAGCTATTCTAGAATCACTTAGGGGTGGTTCTAGAATAGTCCTGCTCTATATATATATATATATATATATATATTCAGCACCTAGGGTGCATAATACTTATTTTAAATCCTAAGTTTCTTTTACTTTCTTTTATTTCGAATTTATGTTTGATATACAAATAATTACATTCATATTGACCCACAATGAAAATTGACATAAAAAATGCAATTTTATGAGTCATAACAGTGTAAAAACCATAAAAAATGCATATTTTACGACATATTTTTTTACGTCACGTAAAAAAAAGTTTTACGTCAAGTCGATATTTTCTTACGTTCTCCTTGACTTACGAGATAATACAAAATTTACGTGACGTAATAATCATTTACGGTTTAGAAGATATGGGGTGGGTGTAGAATAACTTATTCTACTCCCTGGGTGTCAAATAGCGCGTCCCTATATATATATATATATTCTACACCCAGGGTGCATAATATCTTATTTGCATCCGTCGTTTTTTTACATTTTTTTATTAAAAATTTATGTTTGATATACAAATAATTACATTCATATAGTCCCACAACAAAAAATTGACATAAGAAAATTGCATTTTATGAGTCATAATAGTTTAAAAACCATTAAAAATGCTTATTTTACGTCATGTAAAAAAAATTACGTCATATCAATATTTTTTTACGTTCTTCTTGACTTATGAAGTAATACAAAATTTACGCGACGTAAAATTCATTTACGATTGAAAAGATATGGGGTGGGTGTAGAATAACTATTCTACTCCCTGGGTGTCAAATAGCACGTCCCTATTACGGTTTAGACACCCTATTCAGCACCCAGGGTGCATAATACTTATTTTGCACCCTAATTTTTTTTTATATATATATATATATATATATATATATATATATATATATGTTACTCCCAATTTCTAACAATGATTGTGGGTAGATCCTACGATCTAACCAAAAGGGGAGATTCCATACAAGTTTCACAGTTACGAGTTAAAAGTCAACATATGGTTGACTTTGATGAAAAATATTTTTTCTGAAATTCTGAAACCACTTTTGTATACCAAAAATCCATGTTCTACAAGGAAATCAAGCTCAAAATGGGTTTATATGGCTTGCTTTGAAGTTAGACGGGGGTGGGTACGCACCCCCCATGGTAGCAGGTCTTTTTCAATATTACATGCATACGAGACAAGTGTTGTAATATACCAAGCAAAACACACACTCTTGATCCTTCATTTTTAGGTTGATTATTTTAAAATTCTAATTTCAAAGTTTCAAATTACCAAACTATTGAAACCACCTTTAAAAATGGAAATTTTAAAATGTAGAAAATTCTACAAATTAAAGACTATGAAAGTTAGGAATAGTTATCTGAATGCTATAATTTCTGAATGCGACACAAAAACAAAAAGGTTTTAAGTTTGATTTCTGAAAGACATTTCTACAAGTTTGGATGAATTTATTAAAATTAGTGCTAAAATTTCATCGTTGCAAATGGAAAGTTTAACGGGGCGTTAACTTACCAAAGGAGGAAATTTTCACCCGATCATTCCATGATCGCCTGTCGGTCTGAGTAATGCAACATGTTTGTCATCTCCATTGCCACCGCAAATAAATAAAATTTCGCATGCAAGCATAATAATGACAATCATATGGCTTCCAGCCATCATGTCGTACCACGACATGCAAATCATGAATTTAAATTACATAGTATAGCATCTCATCCAATAACTTGAATTACCAAGACTATACCACATCACTTGTCCTACAAAACCAAGTTAAGACGCCTCTAACGTTGAGTTTTCAATTTTACGTGGCTGATAGGTTTACGAACAAACCAACAGCTACCAACGTTCATCATCAAGCATAATGATCCAAATTGCTAGATTAACATTGCGGGGTGACTGAAACACGAGACTCGTTACCAAATCTTGAGCCTCCTAAACTGCTTCATAACTATGACCCCAGTGTAGATCCAATCTACATTGGATGACCAAATGGATTTGATGTCATTGGAGCAGGGCAACAGCCACGCTACCAATTTCTGGCTTGACAAATGGTTACTTCCAGAAACCCTAGCTACCTCCTTCCCCGCCATTTACTCACACCACACCAACCAACATGCCTTTGTTAATTAGGTGATGCAAGAAGAGATCGATTTTGGCCGTCGTAATAGACTGACTTCGGCCGCGGTTTTGGAGATTGCTTCTCCTGTTCTCTTTTGCAGAGGGTGCAGCTCTCGGATCAGCCGGACGACCACAGGCTTGCTGACGGGCGAGCTATCTCTAAGGCTGCCTACACCGTGATCTCCTTCCAAGTGTAGGATAGAAGTATGGATTCGATCTGGGCGACTTTCATCCCGCAAAAAGTGAAAATCTTCAGATGGCTCTTCATGCTCAACCACCTCAACACCGGATCGAACCTGATCAAGAAAGGCATCGTCGACTCCCAAGTCTGCCCCCGCTGCCCTGCTCCATCTGAAGACCGAGAACATTTGTTCTTCTCTTCAACACCAGATCGAACCTGATCTAGAAATGCATCGTCGACTCCCAAGTCTTCCCCCATTGCCCCTCTACATCTAAAGACCGAGAACATTTGTTCTTCTCCTGCCCTGCTGTCGTGACGATCTGGTCACGCCTCCATATCACGCCCCGCTCCAATGATATCAACTCCATCTGGTCCTCCATCGTTCAACATGGATTGCCTACCAACATACTCCCCTCCATCTTGCTGATTATCCTTTGGAAGATATGGAACCCTAGAAATCCTAAGGTGTTCAAGCAACTCTCTCACCCCCTGTCTCACCTTCACAAACATTATGGATGATTTAGATCTTTGGGCTCACCGTTGTAAGGATTCGGTGCATAAGGAGCACGCCGGTTTGTGGCATGACTCCATCTCCTCACGATATTCGTGAGATAACCTTGCTCTTTGCTTTGAATTAATATATTCAGGTAGGGATCATCCCCCTCCCGCTCCCCCCCCCCCTCCCATGGAGATTATCTCAAAAAACAACGTTGGACGTATGACGACGTACTCAAGAGCAACACCAAAGTTCCGTGGTTAGCCAGAATTTTGTAAGAAAATCTCATATATTATGTCGGGATCATAAAGTCACAATTTCATGGGAAGCAACAAGAACGATCAATTAATAGATCTCATCTAATACTCCATACAACTATTTATATTGATGCCCGCACGGTACATGTGCATACTTATATATCGATCTGATACCACTGTAGGGTTACGCACATGGTAAACAAAATAATCCGCCTTACACATAACAACCAAGATCTATCTATAAAGATACAATCAAAGAGATCACATCCAGATCTGGATCTTGATCTAGACCTAGATATAATCTAATAGATCTAGATCCGAACCATTAGATTTAAATCTAATCTAGATTGGATACATACCGACACCCTGTAGTGGAAGTAGATGTCGATGAAGTCTGTGATAGAATTTCATAGCCATGCTGGGGTACGAGGATGTTGTCGGTCGCTACAGATCTACACAACTAAGCATATTCGTGAAGATGCACTGCTCCTTCCCATCAGTATTCCCAATATCAGCGTCTTGCTCGAATAGGATCAGAAGTAGGATCCTCTGAGAGTTCGCACGCATACATCCCATTCAGTTTGGCAGAACTTCATCGTCTAGGACTTAGTTTCTATCAAAACAAGTATGATTATGATTCCCAACACATGCGAGAGAGAGATCTAAATCTAATGGAGAGGACACCTCAAAACCATTAGATCAAGATCAAATCCAGAGGGGGGAGGAGCAGCTCCACAACTCAATGCGTGGGAAAGGAGGTTGCCCCACTGGATTCTGGAACTCTTCCGGTTCCTCTTCTAATATTAGGGTTCATCGGGGCCATCCCGGGATTCTAAAACTCTTTCGGTGACATGGATATGGTCACTTGGTCCTACCTGTCGGATACCTGGTGCGCTTTACTTGAAAGGCATACCGGGTGGCCCGTTAAAAACAAGCCCAAGGCCCACTCAAGAGGCGGTGCAAGGAGCTTCCTTGGCGGGCAAGATTAGATTAGGGTTTCGCCCTTCAGTTTGTAACCTACCCGGTCACGGATACCCGAGACCCAGCCTCCTATAAAGGCTGGGAGGAGCCGTATAGGACTTACGCTCTCATATCGCATCATAGCCATCATGGTGACATTGTAACCTCGAGATAATAAACAGACAAGCAGGAAGTAAGGTTTTACCCCCGGGGGCCTGAAGGGTAAACTCTTGCTCACGTTGTTTGCCGCCGTTACTACTCATGCCATGATGTTCTCCAAAAACCCAAGTCCCTCACGGAGCGGCACTGCTGAGATAATCCCTCGACATTCAGTTTCCTCTTCTAATATTTTGTTGTCAGTAGAAACTATTTCTATGACTCCGCAACATCTTATGTTCATTTATTTAATTCTCGGAACTATTCCGAAATCTCTCGGAAAAATATTTCGATCACTTGGAACAATTCAAGTGACTCTTTCTCATGTTCGACTAAATGAAGTAGACTTAAGCATGTTAACCCTACATCGGACATGACCTGGAACACTTCTGGTCAATAATCAATAGCGGAGCCGTGGACACACATATTGATTCCACTATTATACGAATGAATTACAGAGAACTTGTTAGTTCATAGTTCCTATTGCTTCGCGATACCAAAGATACCTGAGGTGAGATGCTCCAACATATATGTGAAGAAACACTTGATGACTATATCTTGGTATCCTCATTAACAGTTTGTTTCTATTTACTCGTTCTCGTATTCTGATTTCCCCATGATTTACATCATGTCGTGTCTACGCAGATGATTATGGATACCATCATACCGAGTGGGCCATGGTTGTATCTCTACATCGATGGAGGAGCACTTCCCAGTTTTGGATCATTAAGTCCAATACATATTTTCGGAGTTACCCAGCGCCTGCCGTTATATGGTCACCCTGTATGATGTGACGTTGGAGATGACCAAAGTAACATTTCAAACAAGCATGCACTTAACACCCTCATGGTCAAAAGATATGTATGCACAATAACTAATATGTGGTAATACTAAATACTCTGTGACGCTAGGATCTCACAATATATTAATGTTTTGGTCTGTCCTGCCAACATTGTTCCGTCAATAACACCCTCCCATTGTTGTCAGGATATTTCATACCTACGACAATTAATAGAGGGCCATCAAACAAGCAATGAGTTAGTCTATAGAGATAAGAATAGCTAGGGCATTGTTTGGTGTTTACTATTCTACATGTGCGTATGGGTTTTCCTTCTGAATCCTTTATTCAGAGACCACAACAGTTATAGGATACATCATAAACATCAATTATGAAACATATACTAAGAATAATAACAACCTTTATTATTGCCTCTAGGGCATATCTCCAACAACAAGATACAACTTTCAAATAGTTCCAAAAAAGATAAATACAGATTCAACAACATACATGAAAGATTCATACAAAGACAATTACTCCCTCCGATCCATAAAAAGTGCCGCCCACTTAGTACAAAGTTTGTACTAACTTAGTGCAAAATGAGCGACACTTTTTATGGATCTGAGGGAGTAGCTTAGTTTCATACATATTGAATGTTTGAACATAGATACATGCATATGTACACAAATGTTTTGAAAGCTCCAAACAAGGTCCACCAATATTCATATACAATTCTGATGAGGTAGATAACTACCGTTGGGAAACCCCACGTGGAAGATATGATGTAGCATAGCAGCAAATTACCCTCAGTGAAGAACCAGGGTTTATCGAACCAGTAGGAATACATTACGCCACAGATTTTGGTGTAACGCCTGCACACAACACAGAAAACATCTTGCCCCAACGTTCCGTGAAGCTTGTCAGACTTCCCATCTCTCTAAGAACAATGGGTTAAATGTATAATATGTAAAGAATAATAAAACACAAATTGTAACAAAACGGGACAATGGAGAACAAGTTTGTAATCAATATAAAAGAAAGGACGGGGTGGCATAGTTTCACTAATGGTATCTCTCCATAAATAATAGAACATTATTGGATAAACAAATTACAGCTGGGCACTGAATTGGATTTAGTTAATAATGATAGCAAGATAGTTCATGGTAATATTCATGTAAGCATTACACCAAATTAAATAGACCACATATCAGTACCGCATATATTACTAATACTCCACTCTAAAAGCGCTTCTATGCTTGCCTCTAAGCTTTACGCTCTAAACAACAGAGTATTGCCTTAAGCAAAGTGCATTATGGAAACAGTAAAAGTATCATCCAATCATGACAAAGAAACCATAGTTTTATCCTTTGAAGCAATGGAACATCCTCCCCTAGTCGTTTCTATCAACTCAAGCCCAGGGAAAGTGAGACTGAACCCACTATATTACACCCACTCCCTCTTGGACGTTCATATACATACTTGGCCAGAGTAAACACATATATCGGAAAGCATGTAAGAACATAAATAAATTACAACATGATAACAAATAACATCATATAGATAATTGACATGCAAAATCTGATCATAATATCACAATTCATCATATTCCAACAAAAACAACAACTAATAGCAAATATGTCAAATGAATCTCGATCAAGTTAGGCAGCTTACGAGACCTTTGTATTGAAGAATATGGAGGAGAGATAACCATCTAGTTACTGCTATCTACACGTAGTCCAAGGTGGAACTACTCACACATAATCATGGAGGCAACAATGGTGGTCTAGATGCCTCCAGCGATGATTACCCCTCTGGCACGGTGCCAGAACAGGGCTCCAGATTGGTTTCCCCGACGGTCACGGCTCGGTAGCGAAATTGGAAATATAAGGTTTGTCCCCAAAGGTTTTTAGGTCGAGGGTAATATATAGGTGTCTGGGCGTCAAGAGGCAGTGGCCAAGGGGGCCACGTGCCCCAGGCCCGACCTAGGGCCCCAACCGTGTGGCCGTCTGTTGGCCCCCTGGTGCCCCTCTTTGGCTCCCGGGCTCCGTCTTGAAAAGTTATTATCTGTGGTATTTTTCTCCGAATTTCTCAGGTATCTTCTGACGATTTCCTGCGATGCAACAAACATGTAGAAAACAACAACTGGTATTTCGCACTAGGTTAATAGGTTAGTCACAGAAACTGTTGTAAAAATGATATAAATATGTAACAATGATATTAAAGTAGCATGGAACAATCAAAAATTATAGATACATTTTGGATATATCAAATTATCGTGGTATGTTACACAACATATACCTAAGTGAAGGCTTGAGTGGAGTGGGAGCGACTTGCGCAAGCGGCGGCACTCACAGGCGGGATTGGGAACAAGCGTGGGCAAAGACACATGATGTACCCAGGTTCAAAGCCCTCGTGGTGAGGTAAAACTCCTACTCCTGCCTTGTTCTTACTATTATCGGTGAAGAGTTTACAAAGGTGCTCCTTGAGCTGTATGAACTAGGGTTTCCCAGGTGCAAACTACTAAGAGACCTCTCCTTTCTCTATATCCGCAACCCCCCTTATATAGAGTTGGGGGATTGCTGTACAAGTGGGGCCGGCTGGCCACATTGGATGACAAGTAGGGTCGGCTGGCCGGAACAGCCGGTTGGGCCCCGCCTTGGTCGTCTACAGGGTTCCTCCTTCCCATAGTGTTCTTCCTTCCCGTACAGTATACGCCGCGCGGCATGGCGATGCCGCTATCGGGGACGTGAGGATCCGGGCATCGCGCGTCCTGTCTTGCTGGCTCCCGCCCCATCGGGCACGGTTGAACCTGGTAACGGCATGTTTTGTACTGTTGATGACGCGGAGCTGGTGTCGTGGGCAACGTGGGGCTGGCAGCTTCCCTTTTAGCTCATGCTACCTTGTCGGCGACCTTGGGCTGGCTTGCGACGTCCGGCTAAGCGCAGATCCCTGCCAGTCCAGCTAGAGAGTTCAGGCGGACACGGCCAGGCGGATGATGCTGGTCTTCGACTTGGGAGGTGTCTTTGGCCACCCGGGGGTTATCCCCCTGACACAAATTCACAATTTCATATGAGAACCACACAATGTTTTGAGAAAAATTGAACACGTGATTCACCTAAGAAACTTGATAGATCCATACTACATCTATCTATATATTAAAGAGGGAAACTTTCTCGCCTCCTCAGCGCTCGCGTACTGTTCTA